>JAVCKT010005574.1:9432-25074 GCA_032273925.1 Rhynchotus rufescens | reverse complement strand
CTTGTCCTGTCACTGGCCACCAATGAGAAGAGATTGGCCCCTTCCTCCTTACCTTCACCCTTCATGTACTTACATATGTGAATCAGATCCCCTCTCAGCCTTCTCTTGTCCAAGCTAAACAGGTCCAACTCACTCAGTCTCTCCTCATATGAGAGATGTTCCAGTCCCTTAATCATCTTTGCTCTCTGCTGGACCCTCTAGAAGCTCCACATCCCTCTTGTACTGAGGAGCCTAGAACTGCGCCCAATACTCCAGGTAAAGCTACAGAAAGGCCGGGGAGGCCCTCAGCAGAACGGGAAGGGGAGCGACACAGCTTGAGGGCTGCAGGGTGAGGCGTCCCCACGGGCATCCTCATTGGAGCCAGACTCAGCTCCAGCTGCATTTTATTAAAATGAGTGACCTTGGCTTGTTTCTTCTGGTAACATAGATATAGCATGTAAGAACAATGGGAACTGGCGATTTTAGGTAAAAAATCATCTTTGTTTGGCCTTGAAATGAGTAGGGAATGTTATGGTTTAAGTGTGTGAGAGAAAACAGAGTGTTCTTTCTCAGATTTTTCTGTTCAAGTTTGCTCAGTTTCAAAGTGATTTTTTTTTTTTTTCTGACAGACTACGCATTCAACCCAAGATTGGAGAATTCCTGAAACAGAGTCAAGTATAATATCAACAAAAATGTCAGGAATATGAAATGGAGTAAAAGTTAACATACTTGTCTACAGCTGAATTAGTACTGTGCTGTTAGCTGTGACAAAAGCTTGGTTTTGTCAGGAAAGCATTGACTTCTTACAGAAAGAATAGCCCATATGTTAAATAACAAGCTCCATATTGACAGTCACTTTTCTGACTATAACCACAGTATTCAACACTCCATTTTAACACTTCCTTTGTCAGAATATTCCCTGAGCAGATTGAGTTTAAAAAGACGAAAGCATATTATTCTTAAAATATTACTTACAGTTCCCCAAGCATTCATGTTGAAATCATAACAAAATTCTGTCTCTGATAGGCATTTCATTCTATTTTAAATACACAATATGTTACACAGAGAGGTAAGATTTACAAAGGTTCAAAGACACAGGTATAGCAAATCAACACATTCATGAAGACCTGTATGAAAAAGGCAGTTCTTATCTTTACTTTCCTCTCACTGCTGTGGTTACTGCATTGTGCTAATATCTGAAGCTAAAGTCAGGTGTGCAGTGACCCAGAAAGGATGATGAGAAAAAAATCATGCAGCTGTGTACAGAAGTTTCTGTTTATATCCTCTTCTCTATTTTTCATGTTTTCATGTCACACCAATAGGACCTGATACTGTCTTTTCCCCACACTTTAGCTGTATCTGAAACAACAGCCTTGACATTCTCTATCTACTCTTAGATCTCTCTCTCTTAGATGGAAGAGGCACTGTGCCATATCACGTAATTAAAGGTATGGTACATAGTGATTAACACAGCTAGTTTGTTCAATGAGCAATCCCTGTATTTGAGCAACTTGAGTTACTTGATCTTGAACCAGTGTCACAGGTTCTCCATGGTGCCTTGTGCTTGCTGATTTTTTTTTCTGCTTGTTTATCCACTAAAAGTTAGGAGAGTGCTTTTTGCTGTTTAACATTGATTGTATATTACAGAGTTTTCCAAAGCTGTCAGCTTTCTTAGAGATTACAAGTTTGCAAGAAAATAATTCAATGTTATAAGTGTTTTTATGTCCTTATTTTATGTATATGTATTTTATGTTTTTGGAGTGATCACCTGAACTGCAGGGTTTTTTTCAAGTGTCTGTTTTAAATTGTCCTACTGTGTAACTCTTCATACGTAATATTGAAGAGATATCTTTTTGGAATGTCACACTCAGATTCAATTTGGGTTTATACACGCTGATCCTAAATGAACAGCTTTCAAAATATGATTTATAACTCTGTGTTTTTATCCCATGTACAAAAAAAAATGTAAATCAAAACACTTTAAGATTTTAGAGAGATTTAATACTGTGTAATCAAAAACGTATTTTATTGACTTAAACTGTTCTAGCTAGAGATTATATGTAAAATTACAGTTTCTAAATCAAATTCTTCTGTGGGATTTAATAAGAGGCTTCTTATGTTATGTGAAAATATGTTATTCAAAAATTTAAAAATGCATATTTAAGGTATACAAAAAAAAGCAAATATCTGTGGTGGTCATTTTTCTCTTTATCAGGCCAGTTGCTGAGAACATTTTCCATATTTTTTAAAGTGTTTTACATCATAATGAGAACTCATTATCTCTGAAAACACTGACTGTGTTTTGGCAACCTGAATCAAGTCCATTGGAAAGCAGTGTTATAAAAGATATATTTTGAAGACTTGCACAGGATTATTAGTTTTACTATTCTAAGGTCTAACAAGCAAAAATAAACCCTAACATAAAATAAATCTGTTTTCATACTGATATATTTTCCTACCCTAATTAAATAATCATCAAGTTAATATGATAATAAGAAATTGGCTGTCTTAATACGAACTTCATTTTACCTTGATTCAGAAATGCAAGGATGTTATAGTTCTTTTACATGATTTCTGATGCTAATAACAAAAGATTTATTGATTTTTCTTAGAAGAATTCACAAGAACTTGAAAGATGCATTAAGAATTCACGTTTTTTAGATGCCTGTAGCAGAATTCCCATGTACACAGAAAATCAGTATAAAGCTATATCCTATTTAAAGCTCTCTCTATCTGCATTTGCATGGGACTATTATCATTTAGAGTTGTAACATCTTATTAGTATCAATAAAAAAGTACAAAAAAATATGAGCCACATGCTGTAGGTGACCCTGCGTGTGCAGGGGGGTTGGACTCGACCTCTGAGGTCCCTTCCAACCTTGGGCATTCTATGATTCTATGATTCTATGATTATATCCTTTTCTTTGTTATCTACATTTTACGTTGTTTTTCCCATGTGGTCTTTTTGCTCTTGCATAAACTAGCCACTTCTTAATGTGCCACCTCTGAGGTATTGATTCTCTGATGCTATTATATGCTGTAGTTGACGTGTGTGGCAAAGCCAGTTTGGTAGAGATTTTATATCTAGAATACACTGTGACAAAGCATGCCCCAATGTCCTAATTCTTCCTTTTTGTTGTTACTGCAATTTGCAAGTTAGCAAGGTAGGTAGCAAGAAAAGGTAGGTAGCCTCAGTAGTTTGTTTTATTTTATTCATTATATATTTATGTGTTATGAATTTTTGCAGTACAGTCCTGTTATCTAAGAAGTGAGGTGCAACAGAATTAGACTATAAATCAAAGGTAGTGTAACCTAATATAAAAGCATTAAGGTTTTGTTACACTAAAACATGCATTTATTGTACTGTCCTCATCACCACAGGTATATGAGCTCCTACAGTGCAAGCTGATGTTTATGACCTTTGTAATAAATTAGAAGAAACAAGAGGGGGGATTGTAAAATAAATGGCATGAATTTCTCAATGTTCTCCCAGAAGGATTTTTTTTTCGAAATGTGTTTCATTCTTCACATCCTCTCCTCCCTGCCTATTTCAATTCCCAAACACAGGGATTCTTTCTTATTACACTAACAGCTCTGATTAAAACCGCATTGGGCGAGGATGATATCTCACTTCCTGACAAAGGGGAGCACATGTGGAGCTGCGCCGTCTCTGATTAGCATTGCGGTAGCCTCCAGCTGTCTATCAGTTTCATTTGTTTAGTCATTGAGCTCAGCAGGATTACGAGGGTGCTTAAAGTTAAACAAAAATGCAAATGTTTGAAGGGTCAAGGCCCAGGAGGATTTTGAGAGCAGACCATGTTGTTCCTGGCTTCTGCAAGACAGAATAATTTTGAGCACTTACTGTTCAATGCTGGAAGGATAGTCCCCTCTCCCATCATTATAACCAGCAATAACAATCAGGAGAATATGTTAGTTCCAAGAGGCTATAACTTGAAAGTCCCAGCCTTTGCCATTTAGTTTGTAATTTAGTACTTAATCAGGATATTAGATTCATGTTTCTTTGCATTGTTCTGTCCAGCAGGTCATTAAACAGACTCCTGGCAATGCCAGTCTCTAGAATTATGTCAACAGTCGATCTTCACTTGCTGGTGTTTCATGCCTTGGGGAGACCCGTGTCTATGTAAATGGATAGCTATACTTTAGCCATTATCTTTTATTCCTTTGAAAGCCCTTGTTTGACTTGCCCGATTTTCTTTTGTAATGAAGCAACCTCTATTTATAGTGTTTTATGCTGATCTCAACTATCATATTTCAAATTGCACAGCTGAATTATTTTGTGGTGAATATTTTCTTCCTTAAAGATTTTGTAACTAGATGATAATAAATTTATTTTGTGCACTCTGTATATCAACTTTTATTATTTCTAAGCTTAATTGGGTTGCTACTGTGTACTAGAAAATAACAAAAAGTGAGCTGTTAGTACAATAGTATTTATCTGCATACAAAGTGTGTGGTTTCTTTTTGCAGTATACTTTAGTATACCATGTTATTGCAGTATTCAGTGAGAAGAAGGTAGAGGGCTAAGTGGAGCTCATTACTTCAGGAATTATGAAAAATAATCCTTGCTTGGAGTTGAAAATTAGAAACAAGTTATAAAGCAGAATTTTAGAAATAAATTGTCCAAAAGGATGTTAAGATGTTTTCAATACAGTCTATATCATCATCATAAAAACAAGAAGTCAGAGAGCTAAGAAACATCCATAAATTCTGATATGTTCTCTACATTTACAGACAGAAACATTAACCAAATGCTTAGATCAACTTAGTCTTCTCTTTATCTAGTTAGTTTAGTAAATAGAGAATTGTAAATACTCATGGATTTAGCCCTCCTCCATATTTTTTTTCTGAATTAAGGATATTCCCAGGGTATCTGAGCTAATCCCAATGTAATCAATCAGTCGTGCACAGAGGTGGGCTAGGTGAGCTGGAAACTCTTGGAGCCATTAAAATGTGATGTGTACCTCAGAGCAATCTTTCTAGTGACTTTTATGAAATTTATTTTTTTGACGCTCATAGAGAGCAGAATCAGCCTTTCTGACAAGCTCAGACACTTTCATAGTCTTTAGGGCTGTTTCCATCTGGCCACAATTATACAAGAGATGAGCCTCTGGCTTAAATCAGAGTAGGGGTTTCTTTGCTTCTGTGAAGCTGTTATTTTCCCAGTTGGGGCCAAAATATAGTGAGAGGATCCCTGTGTGGTTTTCCAGCATGTCTGATGATACTTGATGAAGCAAAGATGAGCTCTTTAAGAAGCAGCACAGAGGCATTTCAATCATGCACACCTCACACATGACTGAGCTCACATTTTTGCTCAGCAAAAAACCATTGCCTTTGTCTGCAAAATAGTGCTAAAGTCTGTAGCAGAACTGAATCCAGTTTCCAGAATTAAAGCATTGTGAGATAGTGTGATAATAATTCTGTAAAACTGCTTTTTTTTTTTAATGTACAGTATTTATTTTAAAATATAAGTAGATTGAAAATTAAAGAAAATGCATGGATTAGTTCTATTTCACCCTCCCCCCCATCTTTCTCCTACTTTTACTTATGTCATATACAGACACTCGGATCAGTGCAGTATACGTGAAAGGTGACATCAACCCAAAGTTTATGCACTTTAAGTGTAGGATGACAGACTAGAGATGTAGACAAAGAAATTGCAGAGAGTACGTGAAATAATGTGACATCACTGGTCTCCAGTGCAATGCGAATGGAAATTGGCTGTATCTCCTTGGAGAGAAGAGCTAGCTCTCCCTCCATGCACTCCTGGGGTGTTACAAGGATGATCTTTAGAGTTGGAAATGGACCTGGCGACCCACAGAGGAGTCCCTGAGTCATTCTGGACTCTGCAGGGGTCATGATTACTGCAAAACTACCTTTGGTTTCTAGATCTTTAGCTCCCTTCTAACTCTGAGCAAGCAGCATGTTCTTGGAAGTGATTAAAATTCAGGTCGTATTTCTAACACTATTGGTTGCAGTATCCTAGCTAAATTATAACGCAAGAAAATACATCTTGGCCCACCTGCATTCACCTGTGGTCACAAGAGGATGAAATGGCCTTCATTTCTATCTTAATATATCACATTGTGTTCCTGGCAATGGTAGATGTGTGCTGCTTTCCAACCCAGAGGGGTTTATATTTCAGTATGAGTGCAGTGATCCATATACTGTTATTATCACACCACACCACGCAGTCTCTAAAGCACCTAGGGGTCCATCTCTCTTGGATGAAAGGCATTATAAAAATGAAAGGTATGTTCATAATGGTTTGCAGTAGAATACTGCATTAGTCTCGTTGAGCTACACTGATGGATTAAGAGGAACCATTGCCCTCAAGATAAAAACACTTGAGTGAGTTATGTACTTTCTTCTGAATGCATTCAAAGTGTGAATATATTAAGAGCAGTTTTGGCAGACCCTGGCAGAAGGCTGGAAGAAAGCAAGAGGTGACCAACTTCTGATAATAGCTCGTTAACATATCTGTCATATCCATAACTCTTTTTAAAGAACTGGCAAAGATGTCTATTCACTGCTGTGCAGGGGAGAAAACCAAGAGGGAGTGTAAGAAATGAAACACTATTTTTTACTGTACTTGTCCAAAGGAAACTTTGAAGAGGCTTAGCCTCCTAAGTTATTCACATGGGTTTGAGAAATCTTTAAATGACTTACAAGAGGTCACAGTTTGAACATGGGACAGAACTAAGAATATCAATACTATCTTTAGCCTCACAGCCTATTACTTTATTCCCAGCTGACAACAGTAATTGTTTTTTTCTGAAATAAAGTTTCCGCTGGGATTATAGTAGCTGCAGCAAAATTTCCACTTCGAGGCTTTCTTTGAGACATATGGACACCAACAAGTTCCCCTCAAAAATGTGTTGCTGGTCAGTCTGGGGAGGTGAAAGAGCCTGGCTATGTCATTCTCTGCTCTGACCCAGACAAAAAGTGCTCTAAATGAGTTTTGTAAATACTCTTCCCTCTTTCTCTCATTAGAAGAACTGAGAAGTCTTGGCTTTAACCCAGCCCAGAAGTGAGGATGTTTTAGTGACCCAGCAAGTTCTTCAGAGCATGAAAAGTTTCCTGTTCCACTTTGCTGTTCACGGAATTGTGTTGTCCTGGGGTTGAGCACAGTTATGTTGTTGACACATATAAAACCATCTGATTGTTCAATAAGGAGATTGCTTTTTAATATTATAATTTCCCTTTCCTGGTTCAGAAAATGCTTTTCGTTATTGTTATTAAAAATATGAACATCTGAAATGTGGCTTTGCACAGCACAAGAAAGGTTTTAGGAAAGCTGCCAGATTGCACTGCAATCAATGTGCATCTCAAACTTACCTTGTTTTCAGAGGAATTGTCCTTCCAAAAGACTCAAATATATCCCTAGCGCGTCTCTCTTGGATGCTGTTGCAAGTGAAAGAAAGTCAGATTTGTGGCCTCCTGTTCTTTCCCTTCCACATAGAAGAAAGAAATAGTTCTTGCCCTGCTCACCTCTCTGTGGCACTGGCAGCCAGCAAAGTTGGAGCTAGAAGTATCTAAAATGTCCCAGCACCAAGTCTAGACAGAATCTGGTCTGTTGCAAGGAAAAAAGGCCCAGTAAATTAAGTTAAATTAAGTGAACTAAGGCAGTATAATTTGCGCCCTGGATGTATATCCTTGAGCTTGAGGTTCAATAGTAATCTGCTGGTTCTTTTTTTTTTTTTTTCCTTTTATTTTGTTTCACATTCTAGAACTTTAGTATTTAAATTGCAATGTGCAGCCTATGCCTCATCCTCCAGGTCTACATGATGCATCTGTTGTTTCATTTTCATTTGTTCCTTCTGTTTCTCTGCCTTTGACTCTTATTACTGCTTTTTGTGACATTCAGTTAATATTTCAGTATATTATTAGTTTGTGTGACATTTTACAGTCCATGAAGTTGCATCACACCTGGCTAGCAGAGACCTCTTGAAATTGCCAGCTGTGTAGTCAAATAGTTAAATCTAAGTTTCACAAGGGAAATCGGCAGAAATACAACTTAGAAGCTATTTGTACAGTGGAAATAATCACCTTTGAATGCCCTGAATAATTCAAAGAGGGTTCAATGTTTTAAGGTTTTACACAGGTGTATAGCTGTTCTCAAAACCAATAATTATCTATAGATTTTATAGCATATGTATAAAATTATATAGTGTGCATATATACATATATATAACCAAATATTTAGTTGTCAACATAACTGAAACTTAGTATGTATTTTTATCCCATCAATGAAGCCAGAGACTATGCTAGTTTGCTGATATCTTTCTAATGCAGGGATGGTTAGCACTATATCAATGTGTTTCTCTTGGACTTTCACTGACTGGCTCCCTACTAACAAAACAACATTTGGTCTTTTGTGCCTCCATGTGGAGGAAGAGGCAAATATCAATTAGCAAAAAAATTAATTGAAAGTTTAACTGTTTCGTACAGTGAGACAGCTAAGGTCATTCTTGATTTTTGCATTGTGAGATAGTGGTTTTATATTTCCAGATGAGGGGTACAGGAATCTGTCATTTTGAGTATGCCCTTTCAATAGGTATATATATGCATACAGGATGTACATATGCATATAGGGCATTTTAATGTATGTATCTGTATATGTATATGAATATTTTTTCAAGTAAGGATTTTATTAGGCCAATGTTTCTCTTGCATTCTGTGTCCTATACTACCTTTCACAGTTACGAAGAACTGGATGCTCATTGCTTATAGCTTGAACATTGCTTATAGCTGTTCAACAAGCATTATATAAAACTGCATTATAATTACACAGCAGCTCTGTACACACATAAAATTACTCATAAACGCCCAAAGGAGAGGGTTTTCTATTTCCAGTGTTAATGCCTAATTCACAAAAGTTGATGTTCTCATCTCTTTTACCAGTAGATGGCAATATGTTACAGATTTGCAGAATTAGGACATAAAACATTAAACTTGCTGTTTTTTGAAGAGGCTTTTTCAAAACATTAATTTGATGGCCAGAAATACTAAATGCAGGAAAACTTAGCTAAAAATTGTTCCAAAATATTCCTGTTGTTTTGTTTTTTGTCCATTTCTGACTTCTGGGGGAGGAAGGGAGGAGTTGTCTTGTTTGTGTGTGAGAGAATATATTGCTGGGGAGGTTGAATGAAACAATTTTGTTTAGGATGAAGCACTGCATGTAAATTTAAAGTATAACAGAAGAATTACTACATAATGCTTGCCTGTATGAGGTTATAAATACTTACTAGTATTTTAATCATTGAATGCCCATACAAGGGCACTATAATAAAGTGAACTTTTAAAAATTGAATGGGAGGGAGAAATGATCAAAGGAACAATATTACGCTGGGGAGGGAAAGTCTCAGTTCTCAGCAAAGTATTCACTAACAAATTAACTTCTCTAGTAAATGGACCTTTTAAATAAGGGAGCCCTTCTGATTTCCTTATTTTGAGAGATGACCTTCACTGGTTCTTCAGCCTTCCCCAGTCTTCCCTACTTGTTTTGCCTTGTGTTCTTTTGCCTGCAGACTTCAGGGGAAACAGGTTGAACGACTAGTGTTGGAAATCTGCTAGGGTAAGTATAGTGTCTTTCTGCACATTTTGTGGGAATGCAGCTGCACAAACATATTGAAATAAACACAAAGCTGCACAAGGGACCTGGGTCTTCTACATAGTAAAATGTGGCTTTCTGTCATGGTTTCGGTGTTGTTATAAAAGCTATAAATAACAGCTTTGTAAGTTAAAGGGCAAAAATATTCAAAGAGCAAAACCAATTCATCCAAAGAAATATGTCAATTGGTTATAAATTCTCAACATTATAATATCATTCAGTTTTTCTTTTAAATTGTACAAAAAACAGGGAGGTGGAATTATGATCATGAAACTGATAAATCACCACGAGAAGTTTGAGTTCTGAAGGAAATAAATTATGAGATGAAACTACTGCAGACTTTCCCATATGTGGTAAATTCTACTCACACAATCATCTTATTTGTTCCAATAATATTATTTATCTGAGTTGCAATTGCTAGAATTTAATAAGATCTATGTTTTCTGCTCTTTTAGATGTTTGTAGTAGTCAGGATTATAAAAATGTCACTATTTTTTATATTTATTTGGAAGGACATGGAAGTATGGAAGAACAGAACTTAAAATGCCCACAGTCAGTTAAAAATACATTTTTAACCTCCCTTAATTATATCTGTCCTAACTAATTTGGCATATTTAAAAGCCTGAGAAGGATTTTTATAAACAGCTTACACTGAACAGAAGATAAAATCTGTGTGAAGAGCATTCCTCCATTCTTTTCATTTTGAACAGCATATCCAGAAGCAATGGTTACAGAACTTGAATTAATCTTACAGGTTGGCTGTTTATATAATACAAAATAAAATTAAAAAAAAAAAGATACTTTTCTGTATTAGTAGCATACTGATTTTACAGAGCAGTAGCTGCAGGGATTCTGGCAGTGTTTGACAGGTCTAAAGATTTGGAGCAGACTCATTTAAGAATTATTTTTGTTATTTAAAGTTTTTAAAATTATCACAGCCATTTGGGATTAGGGATTTAAGTAAAATCTAGAGTTCAGGACATGTCTGGTGGCACTTGTAATATATTCATACCATAATTTGTGACAATCTAAAAACATTCACATCTGAAAACATAAACAATGAGAAACAATTAGAGAGTCTAGATTTTTTAACTCCAAAAATGTCTTAATTCTTTTTTCTTTTTTGTCATTCTTAGTTAAAAATGCATCATAATTTGGAAGATCCTGCAGTACCCATTGTAATCCTTATTTTTTCTCTTAAGTTGAGAATGGAGAAAACAAGAGGTCACTAATGGAAAACAAAACTACATTTTTTGAATGAATAGAGCTAATAATATCCCTCTGTAAATGCAACTGGTCTTTATCTTAAGAATTGCACAGAGAAGGTCCACTGAGTTAGTTGGCTTCTCTTTAATTTAGGGATAGGTCATATGATTCAGCTAAACTCTCAGACTACTCATCTAGGCTTTTGTCCTCTCGAACAATAGAGTTTTGTACATTGCCATAACCCTAAGTGATATATAGAGAGATTTGATAATAAATTTTACAGTTTGTCTTCTCCACTCTCACAGATACAACCTCCTTTTTCTGCCTTACCTTCCATCAGCTAATTTAGATGCATTAACTGCAGGGTTGTTGGGAAAAGTGAAGAGGAGTAAAAATGAAACTCAGATTTTGAGGCTGTAGATATTAATGAATAGAGCGTTATATTCTCTTGGCCGGTAGAAGAGCTAACCACGGAGCAGAAGGCAAAGGAAAGTTCTCATTTTACCTGGGAACTTGACCTAGTCTTCAAGCCCTGGGTGAAAGACACCCTGACTCCAATCAGCAAATCATTAAAGCACATTTCTCTTGGGAATGTTTGTATGCTTCAAGCTAAGCAATGTTAATTACTTTGCTGCATTAGATAATGTGGGGAAAGCGAAGGGAGAACTGCTTCTAAATCCTAAATTAATCATGACACATGATATGTCCGAGATTGTTGTAATAGAGCTCTCCACCAGTGGATGTCACTGTGAGCTCCTGGGCAGAGCAGCTGAATGATTCTGCAGCTGAATCCTTGCAGAAGAATCATAGGAGAAAAATATATATGTTAGTATTTTAAACGGCAATTCTCTTGACATAATCTGAAAGATAAGAATATCCTGCTTTGGGAGAGATCCTAAAAAAAAATTTAAAAAGAGAAAAAAAATAAAAAACATAATTGAGCTTGATTCATTTTCAGTGGGTTATCATGCAGTCATGTATCTCCATTTTATTTTCTATCAAGAAAAAGTGAAATAAAAATAACAAATGCACAGTTAAGCAGTGATAAATATTGCTGTGTCCATAAAGTTTCTAGTTGTGTTGTTACAGGCAGGAGAGCTGATAAATTGGGAAATCCCTGAAGCATCATTTAGTACCCAGCACTGAAAA
This sequence comes from Rhynchotus rufescens, assembly GCA_032273925.1. Lineage (NCBI taxonomy): Eukaryota > Metazoa > Chordata > Aves > Tinamiformes > Tinamidae > Rhynchotus > Rhynchotus rufescens. The sequence continues at coordinate 13,109 of JAVCKT010005574.1, read as the reverse complement.
ATTTATTTATGTAGATAAATAACACTCCTCTAATGCAGCAGAACTGTTGGAGTGAAGTCGGTATGGTTTTGTATTTCTAATGTGAGCATTTCAGAAGCATAACTACCAGTTTATGCAAATAGGTCCCTAACTCATCAGTTTTACCTTCCTTATTATTGATATCTATCTTCATTGAAGCCATGTACTGAGTACACTTCATTAAGGCTGACAAGCCAAAGGCTGCTGCTTCTCCCTGGGAATTGCCATCTTCTTTACAATGCAAAAGCCATTAAATGAGCCTTACACAGTAGATCAACTCTTTCTTGCTTGTTCTCTCTCCTTCAAGGTATCTATCTATCTATCTATTTATTTATTTATGTTTGTTTTACTCTATCCTTCTTTGAGAGACATGGAAAGATTCTTTGCAATAAAAACTTCCATCATTACCCTTTTCTAGAGGTATATTTGCCATATATTTCCCAGGATCCTAACTCCACAATAAGATTTAATTATGACCTTGTAGTTAAAGCTGTATATATGTTTTTTGAAATACATTTCAAGGAAATAGCATATCTATGTTGCCTCTAAACATCCTTTAATCTTCTTTACAACAGTTTGCAATGCATCTGTCATATGGTGATATTTAAATGTAAAACCAGTGTTGCAAAAAATATATCACACTTCTCCATACACAACACCCTGGGTAGAGCTGCTGACTGAGGGGGATCTTACTCACAAACCTGATGTTTGTTTGAGATTTCCTAGAGCCTTTCACAAAGATTTCTTGCTAGACTGCTTGCTGTGTGGTCACATAAGAGAGAGAATAGCCTGACTCATCTTTAAGTCCGGTTCAATCTTTTTGCTGCACAGAGAAGGGTGCTGCACACAAGAGGATGTTAAAAAACAAACAAACAAACAAACAAAAGCTGCTGTGATTTGTTATGAAGTCCTCCTGGTTCATACCTACCTATATCTTGCACAAGGCAAGTCCTTAAAAAATTCACTGCTGTTCTTGCTTTGCATAACATACACACTTCTCTAATTTCTTTGAAATATATGACAGTTCCTAAGTCTGTATTGTACCATCTCAGAGTTGGAATGAGGTACTGAGGTTTGATTTTTTTTAACAATGATTCTTATAAAAAATATCCCCAGCTTGTTAATAATTGCTGTCTTGCTTACTTGCTGCAGGCCAGCTCTTGCTGTTGCTTCTTAGGCTGACCACATAACATAAAGCACTGCAAACTGCTTTTGAAGGAGATCTGAAACTTTGCTTTAATCTGTGTGGTGCTTTTAAAACAATACAATACCATCAGTCAGTCTGGCTTTTTTTCTGGAGTGATTTATCACCTGCAGTTCTATAGATCAGCTCAGATATCCTGAAGTGCCAGGTGAGAATAAAGGTTGCTCTAATGTCCGAGCAGATGCAGCTCTAATCTCTGCAACTCTCTTTCAAGCAGGGAAACCTTTCCTGGGTTTAGACAGTTGTCTCTCTCAGGATGGAGTTAAGCAGAGGGAATTTAGGATTAGGTCCCTATGGCAGCTGGAGAAGAACAGAGCACAGGGCTTGATGTTCAAGAGAAAGCTTCCTCTGGGCAATGTTTTTTAGATGTGAGCCATATGCAAGATCAACACAGCATTTATTTCACCTATTTTGAGTATTTCAAAGCAATTTTTGGATAATTTTCTCTCTGTCAGTGAGGAGGAAGCTGAAATGCCTAGCTTTAGAGGGGTAAAATCAGCTAGCATGAACTTCACCCATGCTACATGTAGAAGCTATTTCATCTAATGGAATGTTTTCCTCTGCTGATGATGTTTCCCCTTCCTGAATGATCTGGAATGTTTTCCTCTGCTGCTGCTACTGTTTCCCTTTCCTGAATTATCCGTGCTATCAGAGGTTGTACACAACATCTCTGCTAATTGACCAGGAGGCTGGATGCATGCCCTGGGCACAAAATGGAGAGCCTCATCTCCAGGCAGCAGCTGCTCTCCACTAGGATTTTCAACTATAGGTTTGCAATGGGATGTCTCCAGAGCTGCCTTTTATTGCTATTCTTTATCCTTAGTAGGAAGCTGTCTGTAGGCTTGGGCTGACATCTCTGAAACGAGTTAAGGGTTTAGGTTTGACAAGTCAGAAAACTGAGCATGTGAACCTCAACCTTATGATTATGGGATCTGTTTTACCCTAATAAAGAAAAATATTCACTTGCGATAGTTGGCTCAAGACCTACGTCTATTGTGCATACACATTATAGAGCAGTGACCTGTGATCTGTGAAAATTAATGCACAAGAGTTTCACCATGAGGAAGAAGTCTACAAATGAGAACTATCTTCCTGTTTCTTTGAAATTACCTTGCCCTACTCCAAACATGGATAAGTACAAGTCTGGAGATGGAGTTTAACTCAGAATATCTTTCCACCCCATCATTTATTATTCTTTCTTTTTACACAATAACTTGCAGTGAGTGATCATAAAGTTCTGCAAGCTCTTCCTTCAAAAGGCTTTGAGTCAAATACTGACTTTATTAATATTCATGAGGTAAAACTGTCTTAGTGAAAAGAACCTCTTTCACATGCATAGGTAAATGTGAGCACAAATATCAAGAGAACTTGCAAATTCATCAATGCTAGTTTTCAGGAGGATCCCATGTTTTATTTTATGGTTATTCTGAGTAGCTGACTCCTCCAGGAAGCATATGGAAGAATAAATTTATGATGTTAATAGCTGTAGTTCATATAAGCCAAGTTTAATGCGTATCGACTGGAAATTAAGAAAACCAGTGGCCATATCTTTTTTTAGCACACTGCTATTGAACACAGAGTTTTATTTCTTCCCTAACTGGACTCATTTTTGAAGTACTTTTTCTGACCAGAAAATTCTGTTTATGAGGACTTACTGAATTGGATAATTGACAGTTGATGAGTCACTGGCTAAAAGACCCAGTCATAATACCATTCAAAATGCACAAGTAAAGCACCCAATAGCTCACTAATATCAATTCTGTCTCAACAGAGTTTAAGCAGTCACTACTAAAGTATCTCAGTCAGCCAGGACCTCCTGTCACTGTCATGAGACAGAAGCATAACCTCTGCTCTACCCCAAATTTCTTTGAATAATTCACTCTTTACAGAGGTTTACCAAATTCAAAATGTTTAAACACAGGCAATCAAAAGGTGGAGGTCCTGCAGCCCTAACATTGCCCTTGTCTTAACAACAAAGGATTTCAGCTCTAAATTCTTATTGACTGCAGTAAGAATTGGTGATAGAGACTGAGCTCAGACACTGCAATGGCTTATCCCAGTTGACCATAAACAGAACTTGATTGGAGCACCAGTAATTTTTCACACTACATTGAGAAGAAACCTTTATATATTCCCCTTTATCACTGAAGAAATAAAGCTACAGCAATTGTTTTTGGAGAAATTTTTACAGGTTCTTTTCCTCTGAATAATTTTTCATCAAGAACAAAATTAGTGGAAAATTACAGTGCCCTTTTGAAATATGTTCCCACTAGTCTCCCTAGTCACATATCCACACATCTTTTATTCCTGAGTTCTCTCTCCACTTGCTAAATCCTCCCAGGAAAGATGTGACTGTTGCCTTAATGAATTAATTATTTCAATGTCTATGGGGTTTTTTTCTTTTTTTTTTTTTTTCTTTTTGTTTTAGTACATACAGTGAAGCTTAGGCTAAACT
>JAVCKT010005573.1:1989-16209 GCA_032273925.1 Rhynchotus rufescens | reverse complement strand
GTCTTAAAAACACTGAAAACAGATTGCTCAAGGGAGCAATAGCAAAAAGTCAGCCTGTTCACGTTAGCAATATATACGCTTCCCCAGATAAAACATTCAGCTCTGAAGTTAGTTTGAGGGCAACACGTATAATTCTGGTATAATAAAATGATCCCATTAGAGGAAACCAAGAGCTATGAAGTCACTTATTTGCATTATACGATCTATCGATCGTGAAACAGTAGATTGGACAGTCTGATAATTTGTTAGGAAATGACCTCGCTGTAATCTATCTTCTTGCAGGGCGAGGAACTAGGTATTTTCTGTATGTAATTAATAAAGCATGATTCAATGAACATAAAAAAACCCCACTATGTTACTGAAGGTTTACAAGCTAGGCATTATTTTAAGTAATAATTTTATTTTATTGTAAAAATTACTGTAATGTTTAAACTTGGTCAAAAATGGAGCCAAGAAGAAGGTCAGGCATAAAATAAGGGGAAAGCAGTGAGACTGCGAGGTGGGAGAAATGAACCAAGGGGTCAGTCAGAGCAAGAGAGGAAAATTAAAGCGAGAAGTGCAGAAAGGTCTCCCAGTATGCAAAGGGTTCCGCTTGGACAACTCTGTTTGTTATGAATTTTAAATTGGTTTAAAAGGCTTTTAGAAAATTAGTCACTAGAAAACGTTTGGTCTAAATGACATTATTTATAATAATTTCCTTTAGTTTAATATATGATAATATATTTCTCACTCTCTGTTTTATATTCTATTCAAGAATAATTTATATCTGTAGATTATCTATAGATTATTCCTGAATATTGAGAGGAATGGAATATTCCTGAATATTCAGAGGAAAATATTTTAAGTTAGGGAAGTCTGAACAGAGAAAGGGAAGTCCAAGGAGAGGAAATAAGATATTGAAAGAGAAGCACTTACATACAAAAAATTTGACAAATACTTGAAAAACATTTGCTAGAGAAGTTGTGACATGAACATAATTTTTATTTTATTTTTTTTTCCTTCAAGAAATGTCCTCAGCATTTCTGAATATTTCTGTTGAAAACTTAAACAATCTTCTGAGGTAAAATAAGACTACTCTGACTCCAGTCGAGGACATGAAATTCAATTACTGCACACCAGGGAAATAGCACAGCTCTCAAAACCAGTCATCTTATATATGCTGGCTAGTGCAATCTTGTGAAATGCGGGCTACAACTGTTCCACAGTCTGGAGGAGAGGATCTCCCTTTTTATCCAAAAAGGAAAGTAACAAGACACATTTAGAAACTGCCGGTGCTCAGGAGATGGGACAAATCCAGGAAACCTATCAGGTAAGTGCTGGTTAAAACACCTTGTGTGCATGAATCTGTGCATGTGGGTACAGCTACCCCAGCTTTATCCACAGACAACCAAAGTTGTGTCTCACGTATCTCATGGGTTTTATGATCAAGTATTGTTCCGTATAAAACATTAATCTTGTAGTACGCAAGTATTTTCAAATATACTGTACTGACATCTTGGTGTTGTAAATAATATTAATCCACTGTTTGCCAGCTTTTATGCCACACTGAACAATTTCAGACTGAAAGGAATTGTCTCACGCTGTCCCAAGTGAGAGAAACACATGGAATCAAAAACATACCAGCTTTTACTTTTCTTTATTTAACTATGTTTGCTTAAAAAATGTTGATGTATAATCATAGGAATTGCTTAAGTAAAAATTCACATGATTCTTACCTCTCAGAAAAGTAATTAATTTATATTACATGGACAAATTATAGTAATGTAGAGCTAGTAAAAGCATGGAAAAGCACTTTTTTAGAATTTCTCTCTTTTTCTACATATTTACATATGAAGACTTTTTAAAAAAAATCTTTTTAAAAATATTAACCCATATAGCTGGTTTTCCAAACCTAAAAAAAAAAAACCCAAAACTCATACTGCTCTGACTGTACTATGCAACATGAGTTTCATACATTTTGTCCTATTTTCTCATGAGAGTGATAACTCAGTTTCTTGCTGCACTCTGTATTGCCCTTCAGTGCCAAGCTGCCTGAGGGATAGAGCACAAAGGTCCCTGTTTTACCATTTGATTTTCCCTTGTCTTAGCATGCTTCCTAACCTTGTGGCTTACTCTGAGCTTCGGGTATTTTTAGAGGAAAGAAGGTCTGAAACAACAAAAATAAAATTTGATGGCTGGTCTGGAGTTCAATTCTAATTAAGAGAGACTGGAAGGGCTGTTTGCACGCAGAGGGCCAGGTGAGCTCAGTGCCACATGTCAGCACAGACTTATGTGTAGTCTGTCTCTGAGGTCCTCAGGAATCTACCCTGACCCTTTTCAGTGACAGCCCTATCAATAGGAGCGAAATGCCTAAGTATTACACAGGGTCTGGCACAAGACACAGCATATATGGTTATTATGCTGAAGATGGGGATGCTCCTGGCATTATCTACTGGCATTCATATTGTATCTGTATTTATCTCAAATCCCATCCATTCTGGTAGCAGGTATGGCCTGTAAGAAAGGTCTATATTGAACTGAGTGAAAACCAAAATGTTGCCACTAAAATCTACATTTAGCATCTACCCTGCTGATGTAGCTGTGTAGCAAAATCAGTAAATAAATGCAATCCAAGGGAGACTCAGAAGCATCAGTCTTCTCATACCAAGAACGGTGTTGCTTCCAAACAGCCCGGTGGTGCTCCAGGAGTCAGACAGTTGGGATGACTAGTGAAGAACATTGTGCCCCACACAAGCATTGTGAAGATACTCTGCAAAATTACTATGGTATCTCACATACCATGGCAATAGGGAGCATGAAGGAATTGCTGGCCGAGTTTCTTGTGAGCAGGTGACAGATGGATAAGCAGGTCCAGGTTTTTGTATCTGTGGAGTAAGGGGGAGAACCCCTATGAATCTGAATAGCTGTGAAACCGAGCTGCTCCATTTAAATTCTGCTGATGGGAGACACAATTCTTCCATGAAAAATTTCTATATGGAAAGAGTGGTGAAGCATTGGAACAGGCTGCTCAGGGAAGTGGTGGAGTCCCTGTCCCTGGTAGTGTTCAAGAAACGTGTAGATGAGGCACTTCGGGACATGGTTTAGTAGGCAGGGAGTTGAAAGGTTTATGGTTGAACTCAATGATCTTAAAGGTCTTTTCCAACCATAATGATTTTATGATTCAGTAACATGATGGAGAGTCTAAGTGATATATCCTTGAAAAATGTTTGTGTACATAAGCTTTTGATAGGGTAATAAGGTGTGGTGTGTTTATATCACACAATGTGCTAAGGTCATTTTCAATGGTGCTCAAATTAAAATCCACAGCATGCATACATGTATTTCTGTTTTTGATAAATGCTAAATAAGCTTTAATATTTCTTGTTCATCTGAATATATCAGACAATATTTTATAGGGCTTAATGAAATAACCATGGAAAAATGTGCCACATGCTGTTTGATTTCATTATTTACAGAATTCTTCAATTTATAGTTTAGGGTTTAATGTCAGTTTTTGATTTCTAGCTATTCATTCTTAGAACTGAAAAATCACTTATTGCTTTATCTCCTTTGTTTTTAGAGGGTCAACTGTACCCTTAGTTACATAGCTGAAAGTCTACAGTAATTCCATTCACTTCAGATAATACGCTGAACCAGTTGAGTAAAAAAGAAAAAAAACCCCTTCCATAATGAAGATATTTTTTTCCTTAGACAGTTAGAATTAATTTCTTAGGCAGAAGTCATTATTGCCCATGTGAATAGAGTCCTGACTGTTTTTCAGAAACAATGATTTTATATAACATAGTATGGATTGGTTAATTTTGTTTTTGATAAACTATCATAAAATTCCTCCTTATGAGAAAGTTTATTTCAGCATGTGTGTAAGTTAGTTTAAAATACTGATTTTCTTCTGATCACTTGACAAATAATACAAAGTCATTTTATTACAAAGATCACTTTCTGCACTTAATGACAGAATTTTTAATAACTTTTGATGCATGGCTCAATGAGGAAATATTTTGCCAGCTTATATTTTACACAACTAACTCTGCTAAAGCTGAGAACACTCAAGAAATGCAAGATGCTGTGTATTTCTTGTCGCACTTCATCCTGAAACACAGGATGAAAGGAAAAATTCAGGAAAATTACATCCTTTTAATTTTGCTGTGAGTGTTACAATAAATAATGATCATAAGCAAAAGTCCAACATTAAAGACAAAGGATTGCATGAAAATCTCAGTTTCCATTAAAACTGAGATCTCTATCCATGTCGTTGCAGGGAAAATTCTGAAAATAGGAAAGGAGAGCAATAACAATTTCAGGATTCAGAGATTAAAAAAAAAAATACACTTTTTAGAATCTTGCAATGTTTACCCAGGATTTTATGTGACCTGACTCATGATTTTTGGACACTTAGGAAATATCATTGGTGACTAAGATTAATTCATCCTTGGGACAAATTTGAATAATCTGATATCTGTACTAGAGCCAAATAACCAAAATGCCTTCTCTGTTTGAAAGGATTCCTTCATCTGGCCAATTGGTTTAGCTTTCATCCAGGTCTTTGTTGCTGCTGCAGTGAAGAGCTTCCTGCAAAGCAGATATGAATCTGCCCCTCAAACTGTAAGATTCAAAAAATGGAGAAAAGCCTCACAAATGATCTGTCCTTAATCTGAACTGACAGCAGAATGGCAGAAGGGAGATTACGAATTCTACAAATGCAAGTCTTCAGAGATAAAATGGGATTCTAGTGACAGTACATGTCTATGAAAATTCACTGCAGTATTAGACATCCCTGGTGTCTATTTTATCAGGAATCATTATGCTGCTCAGTGTTCCAGGAATAGTTCCGGACAATGAAGCAGCTTTTGCATTCAGAGAGGTGACATTTTTAGTTGTCTGGCAAAAAGACCACGACTTGAGAAAGGGATTTGTTGGAGAAAATAGAGTGCCTGGATGTGTCATTAACTGGACACCGTAGGAAAACTTCTAAAACAAATTTGTAGCAGCTCAATCAATATGTGTGGGTCAATGTTGTTGTGAGGAGTAGATGAGGACTGAGTTCCTGCTGAGCCTGTGTGGAGTGAGGAGTGCCACCAAACCTAGCCAAAGATTCATTCAGAAATCTCACATATTCATATATGCATATTTCAAATGTAAGAATCTAATAAAAAGAGAAAGTGCACTTTAATCAGCCTCTGATGAATACAAGCATAGCAGGCATTTATACATGAGTGTTCAGCTGAAGGTTGCCTTCTTTGGGAATGACATACTGCCTAGTATTGTCAGGGTCAGGGAGAAATGGGGAAAAAAAAGGAAATGATAAGCCAACAATTTACTGTAAAACAAATCAAAACAAAACAAATCAAAACAAAAAACACTCCTTGACCAGAGTAACATTTTCAAAAATAAAGAATCTAATATTTGTGGGGAGAATCTTGCACCTAAAAGGCAGCACACGAGTGGCAATAACACTAGGGGACTGTGTGAACTGGAAAGCTCTGCCAGGGAGACCCAGTACATAACCCCTCTGTGCCTCTTATGGGACATGCCTGTTGGGAGCACGGTGTTGAGTGCTGCTGCCCTGCCTCAGACGTTAAAGAGAGAGAGAGAATTTTTTTCTTTGATTTTAAACAGCTTTAGGGTGACAGAGAAAAAAGCGGTCATGTGGAATAAAAGCCTTGCATTCACTGCAATTCTTCTATTGGCAAAGCAGTCATGAGTTTTAAAGTACTTCTAAAGATGCCACCAAAAAGTTTACAGACAAATTCACGTGCATATGTACTGGAGAAAAAAAACAATACACTTTTCCTTTCAGCTTCCTTGCTGCTTGCTTTTCCTGCTGGATCCCATTTTGGAGTCAAGGTATGAGAATGCAGCTGTAGCTGAGGTTTTAAAACCCCAGGATAGTTTTGACATTGAGGATTCCTATGGGGACACACTGTCTTCCCCTTTGATTTGCAGCTTGCTTAATGAGCCTGCAAATTGAATTAGCTCAGTTTAAGTGCTCAGAATTCAAGCTAAAATAAAAAGAAAATAAGATTGGAAAAGTGTATGGATGCAATATTTTTTGTGCCTTTGGTTTTCAAAGCAATGCAGTTGTGTCTTAAAGAATGCTAATAACATGGTAAAAGAATGGGGCACTGAAGACATATGAAGCATTATAATGTACAAACATGTTAAACTTCAAATATTAGTGTTGGATATTCAGCTGATAAATGACTGCTTCTAGGTTCTGCTAAAGTAGAAGGCATCTTATTTTTTAATTTATCTCCATGCTACAATACGTGCATACATATCCTTTTGAACAATGTCTAGCATTTCTTTTTTTTTTTTTCTTTTTTTTTATCATAACAATAGTAAGTGTCTCAAGGAAGAGAGTACAAATTAGAATCACAAATAACTGGATTTATGACAACATCCATGCACTGTACTATGGGGAAAAGGGTCAGACAGCATTGTATCATTTGTCAGCAAATGATTTCCAAGCCAAATGGATCTAAAGCTAATTGGTGCTAACTGAAGCAAGCATCACCTGTCCCCTCAAGCTTTGCCCACAGATCAAAAAGTACCTGCTATTTTACTAGCAAACAACAAAGAGAAGTTCCATCATTTCTTGTCTTGGTGGACCCTCTCTGGCTTCCTCGCAGCTGCCTACGGGTTGTACTGTGCTGGCCTGACACAGGGACTGGTCCAGCACCTTCCCGAGACACCCATGCCGACCTGAGGGTCTTCATCCAGACTCCCAGCTACCCCAGCTAAGCTCTGAACCTACCCTAGCTGAACTTCTGAACTTCTGTCTGCGAAGGCCAGGAATCATTCAGCACAAACCTGGTTTCATCCAGCAGACCAGAGAAGCTTTTGCAGATATTATTTCTCTGCTCATACTAAGGGTTTGACTAAGTCAAACTGCATGAGATGAAGAATGCCTGTAGCTGCAGCCATTGCCATTCCAGGACAGAGACTCACAGAGCTGGCAGGTTTTAGTGATTTGTCCCACTTGCAACCAGCTCTGCCATTAAGTGCAACAGCCCTGGTCCCTCGCAATGTCTCCCTGCAGTCTGTCTCTGTTCACCTCTAGCCTCTGTTATTAGTTCCTGGACCACAGAAACATCAAAGCAGTTTCATCTCTTCTGGACTCATGAATAGTTGTGTCTTCAGGTCTCATAAAGGATTAACTTTGGGAATATGTGTACATTCAAAATCTTCACAGAAACACACAAGATATGTGTGTTATGCTGAAGGCTGTGTGTTGTAATATCCTTTCCTTTAAAGCTAGGACTTAATGCTTTTACTACTTTTAATACATTAATACATAAATATTTCCCTCACCGGGACAGATATCAGCTATATCTTCAATTGCAAATACCACAGCAATCCAAGCATTGGATGAGATTTTCTATCAGCTGGAAGCCAAATGGGAAATCACAGTGTATGCAGATTGGTAACCATCCTCCTTTTATAGGAGTCAGTCTATTATTATGTACATTAGGAACACTGTACAGACATAGTTTAGGGAAAAAAAACTGCAAAAGGTTTTGAATTTTTTCCTTTCTCAGCAATAATCTGGAGACATGAAGAGCAAAACATAGACAGAATTATCAAGTTTTAAATAAAAGGAACCCACAGAAAGAGTACTAGTGGTAACACCAGCTAATAATAATGCAACTAAATGAAAGTCCTTTATCTTATTTTCATCACTCCTAATCCCACATGTGAAATGAAAGATACGTAGCAATATTATATGTTATTATCTCTGTAGTATCTAGTGCCTACAATGAAGAAAGTATTACAACAGCAATGTGGTTTTCTAAGGTGCCGAAGCTGACAGGAAGAAAGCAGTGAATGTGAATTTATATTGTCAAAGCTATAGGCATGCAGAAAAGATCCTGAATCATGATGTTGTGGTTTGATGGGAGTGGGGATGGGGCAGGGGGGGACAAATTTGGTAAGAGATGAATCCCCTTGTGTTCCAGCTGATCCTCAAAGGTGAGAGGGACTGGAGGTGGCTGGACTCATCTCTTAATAGGGGTACCAAATACTGTGGTAAGCATAGGCCCGACTCTGGCAGTACCAGATTCACAGTCTGTTGACTGTAGGTCCGATTGCCTTCAAAACAAGTAGTGGAGTTCACAAATAGTATGATCAGCTGTAGGCCTGGCTCTGGCAGTATCGGATTCATCAATGGCCTGTTGAATGCAGGTCCGATTGCCTTCAAAAAAAAGTAGCTGAATTCACCAATAGCACAATTTCTTTAAATGCAACATTTAGAGAACAAGTTTTGGATGTGAGTACAGGAAATTCTCTACTCCAGTATGGGGTTCTTAGCTAGTGCCTAGTGTACAAATGTGCAGTCATCACTCACCCCTGAAGATGGGAGAGGGCTCTCAACTTTGAGGAGTCTCCTCAGGCAGCATCCTGACCAGAGGGCTGGAAAGGGGTTCAGGCCGTTGACTGATCCAGGAGTTACGATGGAGTCTTCCTTCTCTCCTCTTCCCTCTTTGTTTCTTCTTTCTTCCTTCTTCTTCCCTAGTCTCCTTCCTTCATTCTTACTTCCTACTTACAACTCTCCCTAGTTCACCTTTTATGTATTCTCTTTTACACTTAGGTGGATCTTGAGTCACTCCAGTCACACGTCCTTTCATTATTTGTGGTTTAAAAAGTCTCTCGATTTAAATGAAAATCTAGAAAGCATGCTCAGTGAGGAGGGGTCATTCCTTGGAAGTGGGTAACTTTTGGGATAAGGTTGTGCATTGTGCATCTAATGAGATTAGAATGAGGAGCAATTTGAGCAAAGTCCATCAGAAGGGGCTGATCTGCCACCATTGTTGGCCCAGCACCAGACATCTTATCATACTGTGTGGGTTATCATCAGCTGCATGGTGTGACCAGGTTGCCATCTCTGCAGGGAGTACAACAGAGCTTGGCCGTTGTGTCTTCACTCCACTCAGCTGCACGGCACCATCAGGTTACCACCTCCACAGGGAATCCAACAGCTTGGCCATGGTGTCTCCATTCTGCTCCATTCTTTGTTAGTGTGTGCTAGGAGGCCACACCGTGTTGCCAAGGGAATCGTGGAGAAGCAGATTCCATACATACCAACCATCCTGGAAGTGGTAACTGTCTCTCACCTCTAGCAAGCTTCTTTAATACCATAACTTCTGTCAGGCCCTGTTTTTTCTCTTATTCCCCCTTTCTCAAGCAATTCTCTCACACATGAGAGTGTCATGTTTTGGGCTCAAAAATGTATCACAAAATTCACTTTGTCCATATAAAACATAGGAGGGTTTTAGTGAAACCTCTTTCCCTGGAACTTGCTTGTCATACTTAGCTGGGAGAAGGACTGCAGGATAGATGCACACTCAATTTTTACTCCTATGTGGAATAGGACACCTCTAGACTATGTATACAGCTCCACAAAATGGAAAAGTAACATAGGTGTGACTTTGGGGGGACAGAACTTAATATCTAGCTAGTTTGTTATAGAGAGAATGGTCCAGCAGAGTAATTATCTCTTATGACATCCATTTGAGCTGGAAAGCAATTTTATTTCCTGATGCATAAAATCTTTACTAGAATACAATTTGATTTTTTCCTGTACAAATTGCTGCTATAATATTCTTCCTGCAGCAAGGTTCCTGGAACATATCTGTTACCCCATGTTTACATAAAATACTTTCATGAAGTATTAGGTCAAACCCTTTATGTTTTTATCTGTTTTACTAGACCATAAGAAAAATATACCCAGAATCTTAATGAAGATCAGCATATAAATTCAGCTCTACTCAAGACTCTGAAATTTGTGCTTTTAAAATATTTGGGTGGAAAACAGTATATGCAAAAAAATGTATAGGTTAAACCTTCTGAAAAGACAACTGACATTTATATGCACCCGATGATGACTACATTGGAAAAATAGGAGCTGCCAACAGTCACTTTTTAGTCTTGTTGTATGAGAGAGGAAATAAATGACTCTGCCAGGTATCAGCCATATCATCAAACATCATTGTTTCTACTATACGCAGTAGGCTGTAAGTATTTAAGGTATTTAAGGTATAACAATATCTTAAATATTTAAGGTATTTCAGATATTGTCTTCTTCATTACTCTTTGCAGAATAAGTTACTAAGTCAGTTTTGAGAAGAAGCTGAACTATCACATAATGAGCAATTGGTCTTTATGAACTACAGCTTTTGGATTTAGTGTAGTCCCATTCCTATAGATATCTACCGTGAAAAGAGCAGGAAAGTAAGACATAGGCTGACACGGCTGCAGATATCAAATTAAAGATAGCTGTTGGATACCTTTCTAAATACAATGTAAGCATTTTGCCTTAAACAGAAAGCTTTGATGATCTTCAAAAAAAAAGGATAGCAGAAAAGTTCCACGTGTTCTCCAGGTTTCGTGTGTGCTTTTGTGCATGGCATAGATACATGTGTTAATTCCCACATTCAGTTAACTCCTTAATTATATGAATCAAAGAAAGAATATACTCAGCTCACTAATGGAAGCAGAAATGAAGACACAAAAGCCCTGCCATTTTGTCTAATAATTATTTAACAAAAGTTAAATGAATCCTGCAAATGAAATCCACAAATAAAATGAAATGGCAGTGCAGGACACTGTTCATATTAATAATTAGACATCATAATAGCAACAGCCTGCTCAGCCTGTTCTGATTTGCGATGTTTCTGTTTAACAGCTGCTATGCTTGACGAACAATTACCAGATGAAAGAGTTCCCTAATGGATACCTGAGTATGCTGTGTGTCCTTCTGGACTTTATTACAGCTAAAATATTATTCTGGACCTGCAGGAATGTAGACAGACGGTTTGCCAGGATAGCAAATGGAAATATTCCTCATCCGAGCCACTGGGATATGCACTAAATCCCCCTCAGCTTGAAACATATTCATCATTCACTACCCAAATTATCTACCTCTATAATATCTCTGAGGCATATTTACTGTTTCTTGTTTATATTATTCACTTTTCTCACTTGTAACAGAATAAACAAGCTCAGATTTTCACATCTGATTTTACAAAGCAGAATATGTTTCCTAGTTACAACTTCAAAATCTAGGGCTCTTGAAAATCTGATACTCAGTTCTGCTCATTTTGCAATAAATATTGCAGATTATAGCAATATGTTTATGATCACTACTAGTATAATAAAGTTAGAGACAGTTGCAGACAGACTATGTAGTGTGAAGAAAAATTAGTATCACAAGATATGTCACTTTGAATTCATGCCATCTGTCTAATGATGAATGACACGAGTGTGAATGGTACCAAATCAACCTACAGATTTGCTATATATACTTAGTAACCCGCAAATGCATGAGGCAAAATGGTCCCACTTACAATGTACATGAGAACATATAGTGTAACAGTTTGTCATATGGTAAAACACGCTATTAAAATTATTACATGTTCAGAAACGAAGAAGGTATTTGTTGATTTCTGCTTAGTTTATTTCTTCTTTGGACATGTTTTCTTCCAACAGTCTCATTTTCATGCTTCAATTTTTATTTTACTGCTATTTTTTTTTTTTTTTGCTATTTTTGCTGGCTATCCATGCTAGCAGTTCTTTATTTCTTGACTTTTTATTTTTGAGCCAGTGGGAATGTCCTAAAGTCCATTTTTACAATAACTTCAAACAGTACATTTTGCATTTCTTTAGAGAAATTCAAAATATCTTTGTTGCTTGATACACTTGTATAAATTTCCTGTAAGCTTTTTCATACAGTTCGGTCTTACTGTCTTGTGATCTAACAAAGTGAACCTGTAGTACTCTAAATTTGCAGAAATGGAGTGCCTGGGACAGATCTTCTACTAGTATAAGCTGCTCAATTTGAACTGTATAGAGTTTTGATGAAATATGAAAGCTAGATCTCAACATGCTGTGTTAGGGTTATAAATGAGACTAGAGTTTCCTTCTGGTCTCTTTTGCTCTCTCTCTTTCTCTCTTTTTTTTTTTTTTTTTTTTTTTTTCAGCTATAAGGGTATCATCTGATGTAACCTGACTCCTCCTTTAGCTTCTGGAGAGTCAAGACTTTCACTGTAAATGTATTAAAGAATTTGGCTCATCACATTGAATTACTGTTATTTAAAAGGTAAACCTTCACACTAAATTAATTAGCTAGATTTTTCATCTAATATGGAAGAAAGAAGTGATGACTTGCCTTCTGGGGGAAGCTTTCTCTCTGCCTAGACTGTGGACAATTCTCAGATGTCTAAGTCAGAGCAGATGTTTGTCTCTCAAATTGCAATATACAGCACCTGTTCCATGGTTTTCATTGGGTAATGTTATCTTGGCTTTATGGCAAGGAAGAGAGAGTCAATAACCACCAGACACATTATCTTCCTTGCTCCTTTCAACTTAGTGATAAATTTGAACTTGAATCAATGTGAGGATTTTACTGGAGAGCATGTTACACAGCCATAATATCAAGTTAATGTCCATTTTCTTGTGAGATGGAATAGAATTAAAGAAGATGCACTAAGCATAATATATTCTCTCCAGTTGCCTTTTTTTAAAAGTTGTTGTTTTCACTGGTCAGGACAGTTTGTTTTCTCCATGGAACTTGGATTTGGTGCTACACTTGCCCCTTGAATTAACCAATGGTGGAACAGTAAAACCAAATAAGCACAACCCAACTCAAGCCAACTCAAAACCAAGCAATAGCCAAATGATTCAGAAAGAGACATAATTCTGGGTAAAAAATGTATTAATACTGCAAAACTCTGACATACCATTTTGAATGGTTATTGATCATTAGAATAAATGACCCTCTGATTAAAAAGAACTTTATCTAGAGAAATCAGAAAATGAAAAACACAACTAGGAAGACAGCAGTGTGCAGAGTTGAGCATCACCATTTATTTCAAGAATGAGCATATTTAATCATACAGGATGGACTTGGTCAAATTAACTCACTTTCCACCTATGCCAAAAATATGCACCCAACATATAGCACACATATGTACATTTCAGTTCCTTAAATCTCCTCTCAAATGCCTTATGTTGTTAATAAAATTAACTTAATGTCTGTAATCTGTTTCCTCCTGGCTATGTGCACTTATCCCCAGAAGTCACATGTTGGCTCAGGGAAGGTCTGTTACTGGAATATCAAGACGAAGGCTAATGCACTTGAATGTCCCAGTTAATGGGCATTCTACACTATGCTTAACTATGTTTCTACACTTTTCATAACCAGATGCAATTACCACAAATATTTTCCAGTCAAAAATAGTGTTCTCATGAAACTAATGTCTTCCTGACAGAGAACAAAAAATTAATGGTGTCTGGAGAGTTTTTTAAATGTAGTAACAATTAAATCTGCATTTATTCAATGCTACATTAACTCTTTTAATTACTTATGTAGCAGCAAATCAATGCACTGGATACAACACAACCTTTGCCACTGCTTGCAATTGGGAGTCAACAGGCTAAGTGATTTCTTTAGGTTTCTTCCAGCCCTGTTTTGGTATTTCTATAGAAGATATTTTGAAATATTAATTCTGCTACAAAATGTTCTTAAATCTAAGTCAATGTTTAGTAATAATGACTCTATTTGTTGTCAGAGCTCCCGTTGGCAGCAGCTTATTACAATCAATGTGACTCAGCCCACAAAGAAAATGAATTTTAAAGATGTCTGATAGCTGATCTTGGTGTTAGTATAGATTTTGAATCAAACTGCTTTTCTTCTCCAAAAGATGATCAGTTATGCATTTCAACTCTTGTAACTTCTTATTTTTGGTTATTTTTTTCTATATGAATAACAATATTTGATAATATAATGAATCATCTGCTTTTAGAAAGAAGTGGGGTGACCACTAATGTTATAAAATGCCATTAATTATTTGCTTTTTCAATTATTAGATGGAAAATAAGTAATTTTAGAGTTAAGTCAGCGGAATTGAGATAGCACTTAGGCTGAAGAGATGCATAGACAGAATTTTCATGCCTCTTGTAAAGAATGTCACAATAACCCCCACCTAATATCTGGGAGATTTGAGTTTGCAGTTTCAAAATTTTGTCTAGAAAGTTTCCACCTTGATGCTTGAAGCTATGCAGCTGTTTATGATCATAGACATTACCATTTTGGGAAGACTGAGAATCTAGGGCTCACTTCATGCATAATCTTGTCTGAGTCTCACAGTCTTCAGGAAGCAATTCAGTAACCAGTAATACGGAGATTAAATGAAGCTGTGGAATGTATTTCTTTCAGGGAGGTGG
>JAVCKT010005569.1:0-17332 GCA_032273925.1 Rhynchotus rufescens | reverse complement strand
AAGAAAAATTGCCCTCTCTGGCTCAGTGGGAATTGCTGGGGGTCTGATGTAATTGTGTGTCCTTTCACTGACACAATATTACCTCAGTGAAGGACCAACTCCTGAGTTTTTGATGATATTTCATTGGAAAAGAGGGGGAACCATGACTGATGGCACATCTCTAAGGACATGTAACCTGATTAACCCTGCATGTCTTATGTGCAGTCTGCTGGGTTGCAAATACAACGGAGCATTTTTAATTTCTTCCTCAAACTGTCTTGCACGGTTCACGTGGTAGCTGTGGGTCAGTGGGGGCTGGGAGCACGTTAGCACAGGCTTCCACCTTTGGGTTGCAGGCAGCCCTCACAGAGATGTGTGATAGTTTTCTTGAGCTTTATATGAAAGAGAGAAGTTATATATTAGAAAATCAGAATGCTGGATGTCATGAAGATGGTATCTCTTTGGCTGTGATGAAGGAGGCTGTGGGAGCCCTGGGGAGCCAGCTCTCGGAAAGCGAGTGCAGGATTTTTGAAGTGTTGAGCAAAAGCATGCATAATATTTTGTATGGATGGTCCTTCAAAGGACTGTGTTTGTGCCCCTGGCACCCTGTGCATGCAAACCCTCCTTGAAACTCCTGGAGAAAATTGAGTGTTTGTGGGTTGGACAGTTCTGAGGACAAAATTGGCACTGGGAAAAAACAACCTTGCAAACTGATGTTAATTTTGCATGTGATAGTCTTTACACAGAGCTCAGTGTCTAGCTGCCCTTCTGCAAATGGGACCATTTCAAGTTTAGATTAGGCCAAAGACCTGGACTCAGTGACATCAGGTAGCAGCTTGCCTGACTTCATCAATAAAGCAGATGCTTGCATTTGAATGCACCATTATCAGCTATTTCTCTGATCAGATCAGTGGGTTCTTGCAAAATATCTCATACAGCCTTGTGGCAAGGTCTCTGAGAGACAACAGAACACTTTTTCCCTTGTCTCACTCTGCTACTACTAGTTAATAATCACAGCAAATGGAGAAGCAATTTAGAATGATTTAGGCTGTTACACCACCAGCAATGGTGGCTATTTTAGACCTTTAGAAAGAAAACCTTGATTATAACGACTTTAAAATGGCATATGAGAGAGGACAGGAGACTCTCTTTTGTAGCACAGTAGTTTGATCACAGTGCTGTGTCCCTAAACTTGTGAGGATGACACAAATGCTGAACCTCACTACGTCTACCTCTGTCTCCCTTGAACACTTGTCCGCCCTGCACGCTGCTGTGGGGTGGGTTGGGAGTGCCAGTTTTGGGGATACAGTTGCGTTTCTTGCTAAGGTTTTAGAAACAGACCACAGTTGCCTCAGTAGATAATGACCAAGCCTCGCCCAACAAAAACATCTCCCTGCCTTAGCAACTGCCTTCCACTGCGAGGAAATGATGAATTAAGTCATCTGTGGTGCAGTGCTCCTGGCTGCAAGGTTGTAAATGGCATGCGCGTGGCCCCAGAAATATGAGATCCCACATTGGTTTTTAAAGAAGTGCAACACCAGTAGCACTGATAATATCTTCTTCTCCCAGGGAGAACGTGCTGAAGCGAAGTCTGCTCCAGACAGGCCCATGCATCAGCGCGTGATGAGCACATGCATCTGACAGCAGATGCTTCCCTTTAAGGGCTGCCGAGCTGAGTGAAATATTTCTTCCCGAGACATTTTGTGGTAGGTTAGCATGTTACTGCGCGTGAGCTATCGCAGAGGCGCTTGCTGGCAAACAAGAGCCATTTAGAAATAAAATGAGAATGAAACAAATCAGAGAAACAAGCCTTTCCTATTCTAAAGGATGCGTCTCTGCCCTGAGCATCACCATGGACCATGTCTGGAGCAGTGCGATTGTATGTCCCTTTTTTGAGTTTGAGCAGATGATGCCAGTTTGTACCAGTCAAGGCCTTGAGGTCAAATCTTCATGCTAGCAAATCAACAGAGGTAACTGTGCAAGAGCTCCTGCAACTTCCAAGCTCCAATTTGGGCTGCTTTTCCCAGCTATTTTCTGTTTTGACCCCCTGCTTGGTCTCCCACGTGCTAATCACTCTATTTCCTAATTGCTCCTGTTTCCACCTCCTACACCACAGTGGTCATTAGCGATGGGCACAAGACAGCAAGCACTGAACCTGGACATCAGCAGAGGCAGCTTGGTGTCCTGCACAAGGACAAGGACCATCATCTCTCAAGTCCTGCCATTCTGTTCCAGAGTCAACAATTGCTTTCTGTCCTCAGATCACAGGGCATTTTTACTCTAAGCCCTTGGGTGATGTGGTCTAAAAGCAACTAGGAGGCTTTAACACCACGGGGTGTTTAACACGGGGAGAATGTGGTATTGTTTAGCTGGTCCAAATTCTTGTGTTTCAGAATGAAAAGAAAGGCAACAATAACCAAAAAGTGAATTGAAAAGGCCGGACATGATTTGAATCTTCTTGGTTTGACAGGGCGGCATCTAGGAGCTGCTCATCTAGACCAGAGCTGGACTCTCTCCTGGAGCAGGGCCGGAGCCTGACACTTGCTGCAAGGTTTATCTTGGCCTCATCCCACTGGAAGCTGGTGCAGCTCCCGGGGAGCTTGAGCCGACGTCCTCCACAGAGCCGCCCGGGTCGGACAGGGTCTCTGTGCCAGAGCCCTCCAGCCAGCCACGTCCCCGAGGAAAGACGGGAGCAGCCCGGTGAGCAGCGACGTCGCGGCGCGGTCGGAAGGGGGGTCGAAGGAGCCCTCGTTGGCGTTAGGGCCGTGGGGTGGAGGGTGATGGGTGGTGCGGCCGGAGCGAGCGGGAGCCTCCTGGCCGCACTCCAGCCTCGTGCCTGCTCGGCACTGCCGGAGGGAAGCGCCGCGGAGCCGCGTCCCGAGCCCGAGCGCGCCGCTTCCCTGCTCGCTGAGTGACAGAAAGCACCTGACACAGCGTGCTGGGGAAGGCTGCCGCTGCCTTTCAGCGTGCTGACAGGGGCATTAAAATGTATTTATAACAGCTGGGGATGGCTTGCCCTGAGGAGTGAACTTAATTCGTAGTCTGCCAGGCACTCCTTTGTGAATGACAGTGATTTGTCCCCTGTGTATTCGCTCTCCTTCTTGCCCTCTTCCATTCTCCTTGCATTTTATAAAGCTATATTTGACAGTCTAATTTCATATAACTAATAACATTATGTAGTGAAATGAGCTCAGATGTCCATTTAGCTCTCCAGCACTGGGCTACTTGCTAAACGTTGCTTTTCTCACCTGTCCTCTAGAGCCACTGCTGTGGTTAAGTCTTCTGATCTCTCTTTAAATCAAATATTTTGGTGAGTAAAGTGCTCTGACTTCACTCTACCACGTGACTAACCTAGGGAAGTCTTTTAGACAGCTAAAAGAAGCCCTTGCCTGATAAGGTGCAGCAAGTATCTAAATAAAAAGCTCACCTGCAACCCCAGAGCGGTCATTTCAGTTTTTCACGTTGAGATCTTGACATCAGATCTCAACCCTCTCCCTCATCCTGACATCTAAACAAAACGAATGCCAGAATCCCTGCCCCTGCGCCTGCCGGTGTGGGCGCTGGGATGGATTTTGACAGGCACCAGGTTTGCCTCTGTAGCTCCTGGTCTTTGCTGTTCCTCATTGCACGTTGCTCTGCGCAGGCGAGAGGGGCCTTCCTGGCAGAGGATGAGGCCTTTTCTGCAGCAGGTGATAGAGGGAGCTGAGGAGATGTGGGGCAGCATTGCAGAGAAAACTGGCAGTTTGCATTGCCTAATTGGAGGGACTTTTCTTAATGAGTCTCACCAGTTGGTTTGTAGTTGAGGATATATATTCCTCATGCTGTAAGTGCACACGGGTTCTTGTTACCTGGAGAAATGACTACGTTTTTGTAATGACTTTGTAAAAAATCTTTTGCCCTTGGCCATGAAATGCCTTAGGCACTCGCTTCCCCTGCATGAGGCTGTGGGGGAAATTTTCTTTCCATAGCTCCTGGCACAGGTAGCAAGGAGATGCATCTCTGCGGTCTTGCATGGCAAAGGTGAAAGGGAAAAATATAGAGGTACAGAAAATCAAGAGCTGGATAAAGATATTGATGATGACACAGCAAATGCTCCTATTTTTTGCTCGTGAAACTATGCAGTCCCAGCTGCTGCCTCTGTCCCTGTGAGGGAGTGTTGTTACAAGTCACTTCTGGCACCCATGTTGGGAGCCCATTTACTTTGGAGAGAGATGCCTGTCTCCATCCTTCCTGTGCCAAAGGACAGGACATTCATCTGGTACCAAACCACTTTGAAGACCTAGGCTCTCCAGAACTGTTTTAAAGCTAATACTCTTTTAATTCTCTCTTTCCTTTCTTTTTTCTTCTTTTGGATTTCTGCTTCAAGTAATGCCACCAGATTACATCTATGAATAATATGTTTTCATCATCTTCCATCAAATTCTTGCTAGCAAGCCAAGCTGCAACCAAAGCTTTTGGTTGAGAGCTGTGACTTTTACAGCGTAGCCCTGGCCTTGTTTTTCTTGGCTGTGCCTTATCAAACATTAACGTGGATGTTCCTCACTCTCAGCAAAATAAGTTCTCAAAAGAGGGAAGGGAGCAAAAACGAAAACAACCCCAAGTTGGCAGCCTCACAGCCCTCCTCCATTCACCTGAGGGGTGCAGACAGCTCTGCTCTTTTCAGGATATGGGAGCAAATCCTCCAAAAATGGGAGCAACGCTCTGAAAGATTTCCTTCTGCTCATCACCTGAGCTCCCACTTCCCACGTGGGAGCAAAATGGGAAGTGAGGTGACTGGTAGCGCTCAGATCCTTGGTGCTTGTGCTCTCCCTTTCCGATTCCCATTCAAACACAAACCGTCCGGCGCTGACTTCCTGTTGGGGCCGAGGAGGAGGAAGGACGCATGGACACCGGGTATCCACAGCCTTGCTCTTTCAGCCCATATGGAGCGAAACTCCGTTCCGGAGAAAAAAGAAAAGTACTTAATATAATGGTTTTCATGATAAATGCAGCCATGTGGAGCAATTAGAAAGCCAGCAAGTGCCAGGCTGTGAACAAGTTACCTTCTGATGTTTTCAGTGACACGGGTTCTTCTGGCTGGCCTCAAAGTCACAGATGACACAGCCCACGTTAGCAGATCTGAGTTGCACATCTAATTAAAGCAGCAGATCTTTTTCCTTCCTAGCAGTCTTTATAAAGTTGGCTCAATGGATTTTTTCCGCTCTTGCTCATTAATATACATTTTAAATGCTTAACTTAGAAACAACTGTGGTCCTTGATCACCTTCCTGTTTACATTTTGACGATGTACTCGGAGCAAAGGGACCCCTCTTGTACTTCGTCTCCCTCCTCTTCTCTCTGAGCTTTGTCACCCTCCTCCGGGATCTCTTTTCAAAAGATCAAGAGTAGAGAAGAGGCTTCAGATGCCATAAATATTGCAGGAACCAGCGTTCATCAGAGAATGGCCTCCTTTAAGATCAATATGTCTTCCTGAGGGGGCATTCAGTCCTTCAAAGTAAACAAGCTAGGAACATTAATTCAAATGCTTTTATACTAAATACATATACATGAATCGGCCTGCGTGGCTGTGATAAATAAGTGTTACATAAGTGAGGCTTAAAACAAACCGCACATGCAGAAAAAGGCCGACTCGGCAGATTTCCGAGGCGCGAGCGAGTTCCTACTGCGGATCATCTGACGAGGGAGATAATTTTGTTAAAGGGCCGAGAGGAAGCTCTCCTGACCTTCGGAAATGAGCTGATCTGGCCCACGAGATCCCTTTCCCGGGAGGGGGATACCGCTAGGCTGATGCCCAAGTCAGGACCTTTGGCAGAACTTGCTGAGCATGCATTTTTGCAGCCTGTTGTCTCCTGCACGCTGAAATGTGTTCATAGCTGTGGCAGGAGGGGGGCTACCTCCCTCCCCAGCAGGTAAAGTGGAGGCACCAGCCTCTGCTTCTGTGTCTGAAGCTGGAAACAGCCTCGGAGCGAGGCGGCTCCGCAGACTGGCAGCCCTCCCAAAGCAGGTGACTGGTGTAGCCATCTGTATCCAAAACCAAAACTTTGTGGTATGGGGGCTTGTGTGTGAGCTGGGCAACACCATGCCACTCTTTCCTGGTGTTGATGCCAACTTCCCTTCTCCCTGTTCTGCAAAATACCACAACAAATTAAACTGTTTGGACAAGGGGCATGAAAATTCATTGGAGGGAGTAGCTCTTTTCTCCATTTCTCTTCCAGTTCCCCAGCCCATCTCAATTTCCTGGCAGAACATTCCCACTACCAGAGAGGACAAATAAACCCAACAGGTTTTGTAGCAATTGCTGAGTTGCATGTGCATAATCTGCAAGAATGCTCTTTTTCATGGTGTACCTCACACTGGCATAAAACAGAATTGTTTGCATTGCTGCTTTATGCAACAGTCCTGTTGCATTAGAAGTCTAGCAAGCACCATGTACAGCCATATGATATTTTACTGGTTGTCAGGCAGACTAAGACTGGTTCCATGAGAGCCTCCCGCTCACTCTAGAGGGCATCGGAGATGAGACTTTGGAAATTGGAATGGTCCCGAATGGAATATTTGAAGCTGTTCGTATTCAAGGTAGCACCTGTCCCTCAGTAAAATTATAGCCTCCTGCAACTCTGGAGGAGTTAAGTGTTCTTAAAAACACTTGAGGCTTTAGGTTATTAACTCTGGGTAATGGTTTCAAGAAGATTCTTCCCTGATAAAGTGTAATAGGGAAAAGAAGTGAGCAAAAAAAAATTGCTAGGGAGCAAGGCAAGGTTGATCATAGAGAAAGTGATATTAATTATCAGGCACTCGAGGAAAAAAAAAGATTCAAATAGGTGGAAGGAAGGGGAAGGAGAAAATAATCTGAACAAGTATGTTAACTAGCAGTAAAATATTGGTTAGGAAGTCAAGTCTGGCATAGCTGGTCTAAGAGGAAAAAGAAAAATCACATTATATAACAGCAAGTACCAGTGGCTGGAGTAGAGGGTAAAGGTGATAACATTTATACTGTGATGATCTTGGTTTTTTTTTTTTTTTCTTATGTTTAAACAACTAGAGAAATTCCTTGTAACCCACAGGTTTCATGATTCTGCATGGCAGAACGAGTCTCCCCTCTTTACAGTTAAGTTGTTGAAGTTGCTGATCAGCTGCTTTTTACACAGTTTTTAATTTCTTTTCTGCCGTTTTCAGAGTCACTGACCTCACGTGGTGGAGAGCAGATTTGTATCACTGACATAAATGAGGATGTGCCTTTCGTGCCTTCAGGTAGGGGTGACTCTGTCCACCTGTTTTTCTAAGTACAGTTTATCTTTGGGTCCCAACATTTCCATGCAGCAGCCTTGAGTGCTGTGGCTGAAACTCATGGGGAGACAGGTGCCATCAGTAGACTATGTGTGAGAACAAGATTCCTGGGTCATTAGTACAAGAGAGCTTGGTAAGGTGGGGAGCAAGGCTGGCAACTAAAGGTTGTCACTTACAGGCAGTCATGCTGCTCTCCACATACTTGATTTTGAAGGGCAAATTTTACTCCTAGTTGCAGAATGAGAGAGTTGTGAATAGCGTTGGCAGAGGAAGCTGCCTGCTCACAGGTGCTGGGGCACCCCTAGCTCTTGTAGCCAGCAGCCAACACAGGCTTTTCATTCATGTTATTCTGTACCTTAAGCTAACGGCCTGAAATCTCTGAGTAACTTCCTTTTGACCTCTCCAGTTTGGGGCTGTATCGCTCTGAAGGAAGGTTAATGCGATGCAAAACTGCCAGCCAGAAGAGTGAGTTTTCAAGTGGTTGTTCTGGTCCTGACATGCAATAGATTCTGTTCAAGGGAAATTCATACAGAAGGACTGGAAGAAAAAAATGATAAATCCAGCAAGCCTGGTAAGGCTGCTGTGAGTTATTCCTTGACCTTGGGCAGCTCCACAGTACGTATGTGTGTTTTGCTCAAGGCTTTCCAGTTCACACGTCCCACTGCACTAGGGATGATAAAGACTCCAAGACATCTCCCTGGGCTTCTGATGGGAAAGTAACCAGCTCCTGCCCTCCACCAACTGCTCTCAGCACTGCTCAAACTGGTCTGCTTGGTAGGGTTGTGTCCACTCTCATTCTCAGGAAGTGGTCGACATCAGTGCTCTTTCTGGAGAACAAAAGTATTCATCTGTGCTGAGTATGTGGAGGAGTATCAATTCAGACTAAAATCCATCTAATTATATATACTTTAATCAAGAGCTCTGAAAATATTTGCAGTGTTGTAAATAACTGGGAGGTGATGTTTGACTAGTTCTTGGATTTATCAGATTGACATATTTTCCGTGTATATACCTGGGAGATCACTTTAGGTATTTGTATTATTTCACTGCAAGGAAAAGAAGAGAGAAAAAAAGAGAAAAAAAAAAGGAAGGAATGACAGGTAAAGCAAAAGCATGCAAACAGTCTAAAAGGGAAGTGTCTCCTGCACACGTTATTGGGTGGAATAAGAGCACGTCTCCCCAAGTAATGCACCGTCATTTCTTCTTTCGTTAACTCCAGCTCTTGTGCTGGAGCAACTGTTTCACATTACTGAAAGCTCTTGATAGCTGCAATTCTCCTTTTCCTTCTCAAATCAAATTCTGATCCAAAGCCCCCTGTAGTCAATGTGAAGGTTTTCATTGAATGCATAGTTTCTGAATCAGACCATAGTGGGCTTTTTTTTTTTTTTTAAGACACGCAGAATAGCAGTTACAGCTCTTTTATAGAAGTTATAGCTGCAGCCATCCCAGTCTTTTCCCCCATTCTTTTTCCTGCTGACTCTCCTGGCTTTGACTCCACAGCTTCTTTTCCGATCTGACTGTTCACTTTGAAAGGGGGATTCCCAGTGCCCCAGACGAGTACAAAGAGGCAGGGCATGTCCATATGGTCAGTATGGATGTGGAAAGCCAACTCTACCTGTGCGTTGGGGCTAATACTGTGCGAGCCACCTGTCTGGAAGCTGTGAGGCAGGTTAGGGTGGGCTTGTGCCCAAGTGATTTAATTTCCCACTCCAAATCTGCTCTCCAGACCTAGTAGAGCAGTGGGCTACTGGTAGCAGTCCAGTAAAGAGCACAACAGGCTGCTGAAGGCAAAATTGAGGCACTGGTGGAGTGGCAGTCTGGGTGCTGACAAGCTACCTGCATTAGCTCTGTGCCAAACTTACCTGAAAACAGAGCTTAGTATTTTACTTGGTTTGGGATTTCCAGTCTATAGGGTGAGCTGGTGCCCAGCTGCCCATGCAAGGCAGGTTGTTGCCCAGCAGATGGGACCATGAAACAGAAACACAGCAAAGGGCATCTTGGAGCTTCTCCTTCGTGGGTCTGTTTGCCTTGGCTGCTGTGGCCCCTCGTGCTGGGGCAGGAGGTGGGGAGGGTGCAGGCAGGCAGGCTGCAGCAGCGGGGAGGCACGAGCCAACGTGGGAAAAAGGTCAGCTCTTCAAACGGCCCCATTGAAAGAAGGCACGTGTCAGGCTCTACTGCCCCCGGGGGAGATGCCTTGTGTGGGTTTATGAACTCTGGGAAAGGGACCAAGTTAGCCCTAATTATATTCTGTTTAATCAGCTATTTAAATAGCGAACTGTTTTCTTGGCTCTCTTCCCCAGGCGAGATCACATCTTTATGCTGTTGACCTTTTTATTTTATGCAAGAAGCTCTCTTGCTGGTTTGGACCACACTTCTGAACCCAGATAAGTCGTCTGTGCTTAGCTTGCTCTTATATCACCTCTCTTCTTGGAGAGAAAGTCCAAGGTTAGTTATTTCCCATGTTCTCAATATAAAAATGAAATACAGGATTTCATTTTTTTTTTCCATTTTCACTATGCAAACTCAAGAAAACCCTCTGAAAAAAAAAAGGCAGTAAGTTTAAAGATGGAGAGTAAGTCGATTTCCAGTCAATATCAGGCACCATTTGTAGTCTTGCTTCGAACAGTACTTGGAGAAAAACAACTCAAATATCTTAAAAATATCATTCCTCTTCCCTTCTAAAACTTCACTTAGCTATAAAGAAATGACAGGAGAGCAAAGGAGCTAAGTTTGAGATGTCCATGCAATGTGTTTCATGGGTTCTCCACCATCAACACCGAGTTCCCCTGGGAGTCAGCGGGGTCTGGAAGTAACTCTGCTGAACAGCAGACGGCTCAAACTTTACTCAGGCCTTGCCAGCCTCTTGGCTTGGGAAGGAGTCTGATCCAGGATAGGTACAGCCTAGGTACTAGAAAGCTAGGTACTCTCTAAAAAGCTGATACCATATTTTATCCTGACCTCTACCTGCTGGTACAGTGAGATCTACATGCTATCTTCAGGAGCTGGGGACCAACTTATCACAATTACAGCTGTCATTTTCTTCCAAGCATTTCTGAGCCTCCAGCGTGACAAATATTCTGCTGTTTGTGCTGGGCTAGAGGTGTCCAGTTTCTCAGTTGCTTCTCAAGAGGTTGGAAAACAATCAGGCTCTCGTGGTTTTAACAAGAACAACATGGTACCGAACAGCAAGCAGGTGGATTTTAATCAGGAACGAGCTAGCTTGTCTTGTAGTTAGGCTCATGATTCCTAGTTGGATGTGGAAGTTTTAGCAACAGCACTTTGCAGCTTCTGTCCTTGGCTGGGAGCAGCTCTTGGCTGCCCCTCTTTGAAAGGAGCATCCTTGCACTTCAATCCCCTAACACAGGTCTCTCCAAAGGAGACCTCTGCCAACCAAGCTATTAACCTGGCTGTTGAAGAAGCACAAGTATCATCATTTTACTGTTAGGACAGGTTTACTGTCAGCGTGTTCCCAAATCAGGACTCAGAGTTAGGGCTATGGAGTTGCCAAAGTGAGCAGCCAGCAAGATGTTTTGGCCATTTCTGGCCTTCCAAGGTGGGGAGCAAAAGCAGTTTCCCAACTGGGTAGTGCAGAAGGGGCCTGTTCCTAGGGCAGCTGCTGCTTTTCTCCCTGCTTGTCCTCCTTCCTCTGGACTCCTCCTCTTGTGGTGATGAGCACCCACTGGTGGCATCTCAAGGAACAGCCAGTATTGTTTCCTCTGTGCCGGCAAACGCAGTTTACCTGAGCAGGAGCCTGATAATTCTTTGACACCCAGAGCATCTGGCCTTCACCTGTGCACAACCCAGCTTTAAATGACAAATCAGCACCAATCTTCACCCTCGGTTTTGGGAGGAGTGTCTGAATACAAAGGCAACCTGCCTTGAAGGGATCCATGGACAGGCAAGGGAAGTGTCACTAGCAATCTTGTGCTTTTGAAAGCAGCAGATTTGTTGCTGCGCCCTGCGTTCCCCTTCAGTACCACTTTTCTCCTGGAGGAAAACTGCTCCAGGCACCCTAGACTGCAAGAGTCTAAATGATTCTGGCCTCCCTTTTCCTCTTTGGTAAGGTAAGGCAGGCTCTGGGATTAGTTATGCATCTGATTGTGCGTCTAATAAACTAAATGTAATTAAAAAATAGAGCAGGGCCATTGCATTTTAACAGCTTGGAGCTCTCCCTGTGGAAGGATCAGCAAACAGTGAAAGAATATGAAGATTCAGCTCCCCGGCACCTGCTGGGCAGCCTCTGTCAAGATTAACAGCATCTCACCAGGTTATTAGAGTGAACATGAATACTTTGGAGGCTCTGTGGGTAGTTATGGTATCACGTTTTATTATCTTCCACTGAAATGAAATTACTTATTGTAATTGCTTGTCAGTCACAGGCCAACAAATCTGACAAAGGAAAGCTTTTGTGCTGCGAATGGGGAGCAGGAGGCAGAAGGAAGAATATGGAATGAGCAAAATTAGGCTCTATTTTTTTTTTTTTTTTTTTTTTTGAGGGGGAAAGGAGGAGGGATGTTGAGAAAATGTAGTCATGGGGGAAGGGAGAGCAGGCCTTCATCTTCTTGCTTTGCATAGTGATCTGAGACGAGCAGTTATGTCCAAATGGTCTAAATTGAGCAAGCCTCTTCAAAAGCCGCAAAGGGAATGAGGGAGCTAAACGAAGGTGGTACGTTGGGTCGGGTGGAAGTGTCTGCTTTGTGGATAGTGTATCAGCACAGTGGCTCGGCAGAGTTTCTCCCCAACATCAAATATTATCTCTCAGAGACAGTGCTGACGTTTGATGTCTAGGGAGCGGCAGGCAGCAGGAGGTGTAAACTTTGCACGTCGCAGAGATCAGACAGGAAAATGATCCCTTTGGTTTGTTGAAGAGTCAGACTCCAAGGAGAGAGAAGAGTACCTGGGAACAGAGGTGATAGGAGCGGAGGAGAGCGCTGCAGAGATTTGGAAGAGGAGATTGCTGTGTCAGCAACCACATGTGCCCTAGGAAGAGCTCAGGACACTGCGATTGCAGCAGCCAAATAATCACATATAGACTTGTCTAGTGCAAGAGAGAGGTGTGTGATCACTGTGAGGCTACCACGGCATCTTGTTTGCTGCCATGGTCAGTAGCGTACACGTAGACACGACCTGAGGAGCGAGGCGTTGTTCAGTATTTGCACAGTCTTCATTTCGTTTTCCTGCGCAGCTCAGTCTTCCAAGTCAGAAGTATTGTATTTGATTTCTTTTTATATGCATGATATTCATATTCCAGCACTTTATCCAGTCACATTTGAGACCTTTGTCAATTATGGGATCTGTTGCCTTGGGTAGTATTTGAAGTATTTAATTCTTTTCATTTATTCTGAACTTGTTACTTCCTAATTTTGTGTGATAACTCCTAGTTGCTGCTCCAGAAGGGCCCATGCACAATTACTCCTTATGCTGTGACTCATGCTTCTCAAAAATGCTGGCTCTGTGACTGATAATCACATACTTCCTCAAACCAGGAAGTCAGAGTTATGAGAATTAAGTTACGGGAAAGTCACGGGAAACAGCAGCTTCTAGCTTGGAGGTTTGTAGTGAAACAGCAGCTTCTGCCCATGGGGGTAGAAGCAAAACACCCAGATCGTGCTGAAAGTCCAGTGTAGATATCAGCTCAGGCTGTTTTTCTGTGCCCCAGCAGAAGGGTGGGATCCCATGTTTGTACAAATGTAATCATGCTAGACTCTGTTCCAGAGGCAAATAGGTGCAATTCTTTAATTATTGCTTTGCCTACTGTGTCTGTTTTCCTGCTGCATGAATCTCTACCTTGAGATGGTCTTTGTTATGTAATCGCTGTTAACGATTAGAGCTCAGTGTTAATTAAACAGATTGGTTTTCATTTTGAGACACTTTATTTAAGATGCCTTCAGGCTATTAGACTGGAAGGGGGGTTCTGTTTTTTTCTTTTATTTTGAGCACGTCTTCCTGAAAGCTCGTGTCTCTTTTTATCTGCAGATCAGATTTCTTGACTGTCTTTTTGCCAAAAGATCAACCAGAGCAGTGTCAGTTTTTCCTCCCTGTCAGTAGGAGCTAAACTTCCATCCTTTTAGAGGTGTAAAAGATGCCTAATCACACAATTACAGCTCGTGCCTTTTGTTACTTTGGTTCCTGCCCTACTGGCTGCTTTTTGAATCGTGAATGAAAACGCAGTATTTACATACCAATTTTACAACGTGATGTTACAACGAGCTCCTCTGACGTGCACTGTTATTTTCAAGTGAGTTTTATGCTTTAGCTATCATCTCTTCTTCCTTTAAAGCTTATTGGATGCTGAAGCATGTAAATGTGCACTGGTAGTGATAACAGTTGCAAGCTCTGTTAACAGTAAGGGCAGAAGGAAGCATGGCAATAGTTCAGACATTGCGTATAACACAAACTGAAAACTGTCATTTAATAATTCCTGTTACTCCTATCTCTGCATGAGCTGCAATGGACACTTGGGAAAGACATCCAAACCTGATTTATACCAGAGGTGAATCCATCACATCCTTCTCTTCCTTTAGTTAATTATCGTAGTCATTGGAAGCATGAATCTTATTTTGAATCAGAGTCGATACATTTTAAACTTTTAGTCCATGAATTTTGTAATTTCTCTTTCTGATATATGTAAAATACTGTAAACTAATGGGAATCTTCACTTCCATAAGGATAATTATAGACAAGATGCTCAAGTGTTATGTCCAATTTGAATTTCAAAATGGAAGTGATTTAATTGCTATACTTTTTAGTTAGGAGTTCTGAACCTTTCTGCATTTTTCTGATTTTAGAAGGTGGGATGCTTCTGTAATGATGTAATCAGTATCCTTTTGAGAGGTAGAAGCTGGTTCTGTAGACCTCTTACCAGAAGATCCTAAGTGCTGTGGCCAGGTAGCACACACGTCATCTGTGCTTCTTAGTTTGAATCAAGGCTGGTGGTCTTTTATTGCAGTTTGCTTCTCTGTCTGTCTGTGTGTGTGTTTATATATAATATATATATATGTTATGTTATACTAATCTTAGAGCTATACATTATAAGGCTTGATGGGTCATTTCAGACTGGATAAAGTGTATACTAACGTGAACATCTTGTGAGCTAAAAGCCTTTTCCTTCACAAAATAATCCGCTGATTGGCTTGATATGACACTATGAACCATGGTGCTGTGAGCAGCTGTTGAGGCTCCTGCCTAAGTTCTCTTTGAGGAAACGTGGTTGAACCTTAGAGTGCAGTTGCCTGCGCTTTGCCCAAACTCTATAACCAGCCCTATACTGCCCTTACAATTGCAGTGTAGCCCTGGAGACCTTTAACAAGGCTCAGTTAAGTCAGTTGGGACCATTGATTTGAAGTGATGAATTGGCTTTTCATTGCTTGTGTGGATAAAATTATTCATCGTCCGCTGGATGGAAGCAGTGGCCAGGAGACAGAATCCCATCCTGATTCCCCAGTATATCTTTCCTTACTTGAAAAGATTTATGTGATTTTTTTTAATGTAATTTCACTCAGAAATGAAGTTATAACCAAATACCTTGTCATACAGGTTCAAGGCTCATTGCCTGAGTGGATAATCTTGAATCTCAGGGGCCTGTGAGATGAGGTAAAAAGTGATAGTTTTTGGTATTTTAAAACGACTGCTTAGATATGCTTTGCCTCATACTAAAATGGGTTGATTAAAAACAATGTATTGTGTTTTAAAGGACATATTTAGCCTGTAGGAGTGCAACTCGCCTTGCTTTCCCTCCCCTACCACCTAGTTAAGTGTCATATACATTGTCTATCTGCAGAGAAGAGAAGAATGCACTTCTCATCAATTGAAGAGCAGCCTGTGGCAGTATTCAAAAAAAATTAATTAAAAGCTGTTGTGTTTTCAGGAGAAGGCCTGAAGCAGATATCCTCCTACATGCATTTACATTTCTAAAGCCTGCCTATGGGAGAAGCATCTCCTCTGCAATATTCCAAGCAGGATTTCTCCCACTGCTGGCTGAGGAGGTTGGCAGAGCAACCAGGAAGAGCGTTGGGGGATTGACCAGATGTGGGAATGCTCCAGAGAACTGCTGGGTTTGATTTTGTTTTAAGACTCTAGGGAACTTTATCTGGGGAAATCTGAGGATTTGTAATTAAGCCTTTCCCTGTGCCGTCTGTCCCGTGGGTCTTCAGGTGCTTGTGGTGTCACACAAAGAAAAATTCCTGGTAGGCCTGGCAGAGAGGGCAGCACTGAATTCCAGAGCAGTGTGAGCTGCGCATAAGATCAGATGGGACTTTGGAGAGCTGTGTTTCTACCCTCAAAGCTTCCAAGCCATGGACAGAGTCTTTGCTGCCACTGCTTTACGAAGCACTCGACTCCCAGAAGGTAATGAGAAACCTTCGCTCCGCTGTGTGTTTTGGAAGGTGTGCTTGTTGTGGATGAGAGTGGGGGACCTCTTTTTTTCTGAAAGCTGGTGACAAAAGCAGTGGCTGGACAATGTTTTCAAGCATGGAGTGCAAAAAAGTCTTGAAAGAAGAGAAATTGAGTAGTAGTTCTATCTAAATTTTGCAGGTCTGTTTGGTCAGGTCGCTAGGGATTCTTCTTGGAGAGCGTTATGAACTGGAGCAACATACAAGTCAAAGAAATTTAGTAGCCTTGAAATCATTCTGTGCTCCTCTTCCTCTGTCTGGGGCTAGGGACACTACATTTACACTGAGCAGTTTTCTCTGTAAAAGAGAAGTAAATGGGGCATGAACAGCAATTCAAGTCCCTGGGGAAATATAAGGAAACTAAATCTGATTGAGCATGTAGGAAAGAATTGTCAAAAACATCTCAGGTGATGGAGTTGTGGAGGAACAAGAAAGGACATAGACAAATGTGAACACAAGAAATAGGCACCAAATGCTATGATGCCTTCTGTGTCAATCCCACCAGGAATAAGGGACTTCTGACCTTCAGGGGCTGGAAGAAAAACACCTGTAAGACCTATGGTTACTTGTCCTCAAAAAATAAAGCTGAAAAAGACCAAGCTAGAAAATAAATAACGAGGACTAAGTAGTTGTGACTGTAGTAAATGAAGATTCCAGCGCAGGATTTGAATGTGCAAATAAAGAAGCAGATTGGAATGATGTCTTGTGACTGAAGGAGTGAGATGTTGCAGAGATACTGCTGGCTGTGGCCACTGTGAAGATGAGCAATGTTGGCACAAGGGAGGCTTGAGAAGTGGATTGAAGATGACACTTACGGAGCAAGAAGTGAGAGTAAGGAAAGAGGAATAACACAGGACAGTTAATGGTGTTCGCTGTCAAGACTGAGTGGGAGAGCTTTGGGAATCACAGGACATCCAGCTGTCGTCTCAGAGGAGAGGGTAAATGGGCGCTTCCCACTTGTGCAGAAGTCAGAGCACCTTCAACTCCTCTGTAGTTTATTGGATGTGTCTTAGAGAGGCTGCAGTTTCTTGAGGAAAGGATTTACTCATCTCCAAATATTAGGAACAAGCAGAAGATGAGTCTTTTCCAAGAGTACATGAAGAAGGCAGTTTAGGCAAAAGAAAATGTGCAGAAATACCTAAGGAAAAGGAAGAAATAGTGATCGTGATCAAATACCCAGGCAGTAGGTTAGGGGCATTTGTGCAACTGGCATGTTGAGACTTCTCAGGCCACCTAAGAGAAGAGGATGAGGGAATACAGGTGGAGCTGGTGTTTCTCTGAAAAAGAGAACAAGTAGGAAAAATACCATGGGCAGTTCTTGGGATGTCAGAAAACTTAGCATGTTCTAGATAAACAGAGTCTGTGCACTATCAGGGCCAATTCCCAGGCCAAGCCAGCACAGCCCACCCTCGGAAGTCATTTCTGGATTATAAAGACGACTATCCTATGATCCAGCCAGGGATTGCAGTAAAGGACTTTCTGCTCAATCCTCACTGGCAAATCCAGAAGTGGAGATGATCAGTGCATCATTTTTAGCCATGACCATGAACAAATCAAGAAGTTTATTCCCTGTCAGTGAAATATACCTGTTGTTTTGCTGGACAGCCTTAAGTGTCTATATGTTGCATAGGCACCACCTGTTTTGTAGCCTTTTCCTTTTGTATGAGCTTTCCCACA
>JAVCKT010005567.1:0-15643 GCA_032273925.1 Rhynchotus rufescens | reverse complement strand
GCTCAACACGGCGCAGGGCGCCCGCGACTTCATCTACAGCCTGCACTCCACGGAGCGCAGCTGCCTCCTGCGCGAGCTGCACCGCTTCGAGTCCATCGCCATCGCGCAAGGTGAGCGCGCGCCGCGGGTCGCGCCGCGCCGCCTCCGCCTCATCCGCGCCCGGCCCGGCCCAGCTCGGCCCGGTCTGACCCGGCCCGGCCCAGCTCGGCCCGGCCCGTCCTGTGTGGCCCGGCCCGGGCTCCCCCGGCCCGTCATGTCCAGCCCGGTCCGGTCCAGTCCGTGCGAGCTGCGGCAGCACCACGAGTGTCTCAGCCCGCAGGCGCTCGCTTTACTCTCCAGCGTGTCAGTTTTCCGCTAAAACGCTAGTTCGGTGTCCGAACCAGCACCGGCTTTGGCTTCTGGAAGCATCGGCAGCGCCCGGGCGCTTGGCGTGAGCAGGAGCCTGATCCCAGCTCCCGCCCAGGGCAGCGCCCGTCCGGGAATGCCACGGCCCTGGGATCTTCCCGGTGCCGGGAACGGGCCTGGATCCGGGAACGGGCCCAGATCCGCCGTTGGAGCGACACGGCTGCTGCTCCGAGGTGGCGACATCCCGCTGGGCACAGGTGCAGCCGGCTGCAGCGGTGTCACCGACACGGGCTGCACAGCGGCAGCTACAGCGGCTCGCACGGAGGGGCCTTTTCTTCCTCGTTTGGCCCCAAACTTGTTCAGCACCGGCGCAAACACCAGAGCTCCCCGCGCCGCTGGTTACTGGCCCCGGGGGTCTCGGGCAGCCGCCCGGCCCAGGCGAGGCCGATACGTGCGGAGTCGTCACCCGTCTGATCCCAGCCTCCCTGTGACTTTGGTGGGAGCGTGTCCTTGGGAAGGGCGTTGGTGGCAGCGGGAGCAGCTCCGTGGAGCCGGGAGCGCTTCCCGGGTGCAGCCGCTTGCCTGGAGCCCAGTGACCCCTCGGCTGCGCATTCTCCCTTTTTACAGCCCACTACTGCATGGAAACGGCAGCCAGAGCGAGAGTAGTTCACTTAAACCCCCTTTTTTATTAGGAGCAGCAGAGCCGAGTTATGTGTGAAGTGACTCTTTGTTTCCCAGCGGAGCAGGCAGTATCTTTAAGCTGCAAGTTGGCACTAACTTCTGAGCACTAACAACTGCTGTGCTTCCAAAACAGATCCTTATCAGCCCGGGAAGGCTCCTGGCCGCGAGGCTTTTCTGTGAGCTTCCATCTCGGCAGTTACTGCTCGGGAAAAACTGGGTGCTCGCAGTGTTCTGTGCACCCGGAGGATCTCATTATGGGCTTCAAAATGAATTTTGAGGTGTACGTTAGTATAGCAGCCCAGGTTTTGCACAGAAAGGATTAAGCAGATGGTCCTGTTTAATATCCTGTTGCTCAGTTACTGCTAGATACATTTTGAAAGCCTGTTTCTATAAAACACTGCGGCTACCTGCTCGTTTTGCATTAGTAACAAGAGCGGATATCTGCTTGTGACCATTCCTCGTGAGCAGCAGGTGGGTTTCAGCAGTGGGAGCTGCAGTTCCCCGGTGCCAGAGGTTACCGTGCCGTGTCAGCAGTCCTTCCTGCAGCTCCCGAACTGCTCCTCGCTGAGCAGGGCACACGGGCTGCCCTGCCGTGGCTCCGGGAGGCCTCCGTCCTGCCAGCCAAATC
This sequence comes from Rhynchotus rufescens, assembly GCA_032273925.1. Classification (NCBI taxonomy): domain Eukaryota; kingdom Metazoa; phylum Chordata; class Aves; order Tinamiformes; family Tinamidae; genus Rhynchotus; species Rhynchotus rufescens. The sequence continues at coordinate 13,989 of JAVCKT010005567.1, read as the reverse complement.
CCTGGTCTGCCCAAGGAGCCGCCAGGAGAATTAACCTCCCTCCAGCTCTCGCTTTTGCTCCAGCCTTTGCCATGACGGCTGCTGCCAGCGTTAAGCAGTGATAATTCTTGACATGTTTAAAATAAAAATACAAATCAATGGACTTCCTGAAAGTCAGTCTTAATTAAGAAGAGATGCTGGAGGTCGAATGAACTAAGATTTTTTTTTTTTATCTAATCTTTATTTTTTAGACTGCAGTGAACACCTGTTGTACATTCCCTGGTGTTCTTGAGAACTAAAAACACCTGTATTTTGGGCAGGAGAAGACACCTGAACGGGAGTCATTGAAGCCAGTGCCCTGCGTGCAGCAGAGGCTTCCGCTGTAGCCCTGCGTCCTCCCGTGACATTCACATATTCGAGCAGTTCAGGGCTTGAGAAGGAGACTCTGCTAAAAGGAGGCTTCTCCAGGGTGTTTTGCCAATAGCTGTTTTCTCAAGCAAGTTAGTACTGACAGAGTTCAGATCTTATGTGAGGATAGTTTCATGTAAGCAGTTCAGGCAGCTGCCATTCTCCAATTTTCCAGTGGATAAAAATACAGCTCCAGCGTGAAGCAGTGACAGATGCGTGTGAAGGGGTGGGAGGTTGCACTGGAAGGAAAGTGATACAGCTGCCTGAGTAGATGAGGGTGTACAAACTGGTATATTGCTCGGTATGCTTTATTGTGACCAGGCACTGTTTCATGTGTCCAGATTGTTCCTGTGTAATCATTGTTTTAACTGCCACCCGGGTGCCGGTTGTGATGGTGAACGGGAGTTGGGGTGAATGGGAGTTGGGGGGAGCCCTTGTTCCTCACTTCCCAAGTGCTCTTCTCTTCAGTCTGCTTGTGTCACTCCTGGTCTTGATCAGTGCTGAGCTCAATCGAGACGTGATGATCCTGATGATTCTGTAATGATGTGTTTCAGCCTGTCGTCTCAATGGGCAGCACGCTGTAGCTCTGGGCTGTTGATTCTTCAGATGAGTTGTGCTCTGGTGTTGATTTCGCATGGGAGGAATCCAAATGCAGCCTTCAAATTTACTTGCCTGTCTGCTGAGTAAATTCCTGCATCCCTTTTGGGTCTGGGTGATGAGTCTCTCCTCAGTGGTGGAAGGTGTAAGCGGTTCTGTTGCGCTGAAGCTTGTCTCACACCTGTGATCTTTTCCTGCTCCTCTGTGGAAAGGGAGGTCTTAGCCCAAGCCCCTTCTTACACAGTCCTTTCTGGGGTAAGTTTTGACCTTCTTCCTTCACTACCTCTTCTGTGCCCTAACAGACCCCATATCAGCTAGGGGAAGCTGTCAGCAATATGGGGAGACCCGGGCACCTCGAGAACCCCAAGGGGCCTGTTCCTCAGGCCACCCGAAGGACGCGGTTCCACCACCAAATTGCCCTAGCGCGAAATATGACAGGACCCACTACCTGTGGCCTCCGCTAATGGTAGAGGCTGCGGGGACACCCGTCACGCCGAAGATCGGCCCTCAGGTAGGTGAGTCCCAGCTCTTGATCTTTAAGTTAGCGGCTCTGGAGCGTTGGGGAACTTAACGCGTCCGTTTGCACTGCGGGCACCAAACCTGCAGGTGGGGAGAGGTCTCCGTGCAGGGCAGCGCGCTCCTGTCAGGGTCTTACCTGGAGAAACGTTCACAGCTCCCAGCACTAGCAGCCACTTCGATCAGCTGAGCTTCATGAAAGCACCTGAAATCAGACATTTTAATAAAAGCAGGTTCTTCTGTTAGCTTCCTGGCTGGAGCATGAAGATGTCTGTCTGTGAGCCTGAGCTCACGGGTGGCTGTGGAACGGGGCTCACCTGGGAGATGAGACCAGAGTAATAGATGGGTTTTGCTTAGGAAAGGCTGGGGTTAAGACTATGAAACTGAATCTGAGGGAAACTGTGTTAATAGATTTTTTTCTTTCTTTCTTTTTGCCAAGTGTCTTCATTTAAGCTATAATATCTATCTTGCCAACTAACTTCACAATGTATAACTAAATTGCTCTGTTCAGTAGAGAAAGCTACAGCCCTTCTTACACTGACTTATTTTTTTCTTCTTGTAGGCTTTTTTCCTGCTTTTTTTCTCCCTGTCTTTGAAAGGTGAACAGTTAGGGTTGGATGTCTTCCCAAGAAGAGAATTATTAAGGGGGCTTTAAAATTCCACCTTGTGCTTCTTGTAAGCCTTTCAGTGATGCCAGGTGAAGATGATATGAGCGGACTTGAATACAAATTGGTTTTGCTTTCCTTTCTCATAGTTAGAGAAACGTTGAAGTGGTAAATTGACAAATTCCTTCTCAGATAAACTCCATCACTTCAGCTTTCCTCTCTGGAGAAGCAGTGCCCCGTGAGCAAGCTTTAGTTTCGTTGGCAGCAGAAAGTCAAATCCTCCTTCCTTTTCATACTTGCTTAAGCAGGGTAGATGAGAATACAAAAAAAATTAGCTGGCAATCTATAGAATGATTTAATGCCTATGTCCTTCCCTAGCATTTTTTTTTCCATTATAAGAGAGCAGTTTTGAAGAGTAGGTGCAACTTCTTTTTAAGGAAAGATGATTACATTCAGGTTTTCTACCTTAAATTTTGAAATCAACGTATGTTGCAAAGCAATTCATAGAAGTAATCCTAAGCAGAACAGCAAGGCCAGTAACACGGAGGGAAATTGTTGAAGGCTTTGACTTTCTTGGGTAAGAAATACTAAAAATAGGGAAATAGGGATAAGGGAGACATGCTGTGGGTGCTGGTGTTCTTCAGTGTGTGTTGGGTTACAGACTCCTTACACGCAGATCTGACACTTCTGCACTAATAATACTAACGCAGTGGCTATCTGCTGTTTCTATACGTATCAGCTCTTGATAGTGATAGTTATTTCTCATCTGTGCTGCAAAGATGGGAGAACATCTTCCATTGGAATTACAAATGTATATTGAACACAAAGTTTCATGAAAGCACCAAGTTGCATTTAGTGGCAATTTCTGTAGTGTGTTCACTAAATAAAAGAAACCTTAGGCTTTTTCAACTGTAGCTGCTTGTTTCTCCTGTTGAGGCTCTGCATTAGCTGGAAAACAGAAGCTCCGCAGCAAGCAGCAATCTGGCGGCTGGTCATGCTGCACAGCTGGAGATTGAAGGCAGTGGCCACGTCACATACATATTAATAATGTGACCAAACCGATGCATATTTGTAAGCTAATCGTGACGTCTTATTTTGTGCCAGAGTAACCAGCTCTGCTCTGTCGTCTGGTGTAAAATTGATGAATGCTGTTATTGTTTATGGCAATTGCCTAAGGGATAATGGAGCCAAGGTGCCACTATTCCAGTCACTTTTAAAGGAAAAGTGACGTAACTGAGATTGTCCGTCTCTTTAAGCATGATGGAAGATTATTTCTGTGTTCTACGAGTCTGACGCCTCTTTCTGATACAAACCAACCAGTTTATCTGTCATGATGATTTGGATACCACCCTTTCTAGTGCCTCTTTTTGGTAGAACTTAATCTGTGTTAACCCAGTAAAGCGCAACTTGATCCTGCTGGGATTATTTGCTGTCTTGTTTAAGGATTAATTTTTTTTTGCAGTGCAGGTGGTAGGACCTTTGGTAGGACCCTTGGGAGGTTGGGGTGCGGAGAGGAGGGCACTGCCCTGCTCGTGTGACCCGGTCCCCTCCGTAGATGCCTCCTGTTCGCGGGTGAACCGAGCTGTTCGTGGACAAGGATCAGGAGAAGGGTTGTTCTTTTTTCCTTTTGAACCTTGGTGTTTGATTGCTGTTTTCGCAGCAGTTCTCCTGGCAGGCTGCTGATAATGGTGCAGTTTAACAGGCTGCAGCGCCCATCAAGCTGATAAAGGGACAGACGTTGCAGCTTGCCCGCGTGCAGCCCCTCTGTGTTCCCAGGCCACCGCAGCACCCACCAGGACTGCTCCCAATCCCGCTTCCGAGGCCAGAGTGCTCGGAGGCAGCCAGGATAAGGTGTTTCAGGTGGCAATATATTCTACTTGCTGCTTATTTCGAACTCGTGCAGTCCCGACATGAAGGCAGAGTACCAAAGGAGGGGTCCTGCACAGGCCGTACTGGTTGTGACAAGTTCTGCAAATGGAATTGTTGTATCTTCATAGGTATTTCAAATGTATTTCACTTTCATTGCTCGTCTGTGCAAGTTGTGATGCAAAACCTTTTTCCACCCAAAAAATTAGTTAATAATGTTAAACCCTAGCCATTTACTTGAAATTAATGCTATTTTTGCCTCCAAAATAAGAATGAGGAAATGCTGAGTAAGTTCCTACCGTAGCTGCTTTTACGCAGTATTTTTCTGAAAGGAAAAATCACGAGGCCTCCAGCTGTCGCGTGGATGTGTGTCTGCGTGGATGTGTGTCTGTAACGCTCAGCGTTTGGCTTCCCGGGCCTCCTGGCCGAGGAGCAGAGCTGCCTGGTGCCCCGCGCGGGGAAGGAGGATGGAGCTGGGCCAGGGAAGCTGCGTCTCGCTCCCGGCAGGGCCTTGGGTGGGAGATTCAGTCACTCTGAACTCCCGTGGAGAGAGATGCTCTTGGTCCCCGAGAAATCTGGAAGTGAAATTGTGAGGAGACCAAACCCAAATAAAACAGCCCACCCTGAAGGATTGTGTCGTGGCTCCCACCGCCTCGGTGGGAGGAGAGGAACCCTCGCGCAGCAGGAAATCTCCATGTCCATGGACTGCTGGATATACATGTAATAGTTCCAGTGAGTTTTAACTGGATTGAATTTGCTTATTTTCATGTTCTATTTTAAACTTCTGAGCGGTCTGTTTGTACTTGAAGTCTGCTTGTGAGTCTTATTCTGCCTGTGCTAATGCGTAAAGTGCTTTGGGAAAACGAAGCAAGGTTCTGTTTGCCGAAGTTCCTCTTGTTGCTGTGATCCAGCTTTCTTCCCCCCGTTGCAGTTTTACTTAGGCAGGTCACTTAAGAAAACTGGTTCTAGTCGCATTCTCTGCCTAAATGCAGGATCTCAGCCACGGGGAAGCCTGGAAGCATCTAAAGATCCAAGGGCAAAATTGGGGAAGACTAAAGAGAACCTGCTCTCCTTGCTGTTTGCAAAGGCTCTTTCCTCGCTGACAGATGCTCCAATATAAATTGGGATGTTTGAAGTAATGACTTACTGCTGTCTTGCTTTTGACAAATTTTAGCATCCCGATTTCCTAAACCGTGGGTACCGTTTGAGAAGCCAGCGAAGGAGGTAGTGTCACCAGAGGCGGCCAGTACTTCTGGTACAGTAAAACCAATAAAAATAAAAACCAAATTGTTTGCTGCGATGTGACATTGCATACGGCCAGCACACTGCTGGTGTGACAGCTTTTCTGCGTGCTTGCTTTGATGCAGCTGGCATGGGTTGCTACCAGAATTAAACTTTACGGGTTTTATTGGAATTTATAAAGACTTCGGTGTCTATGTCAGTGATTCCCTTAATACTCCGGGGACTTGTTATGTGTTTCAGGCCCTGCTTCTGAGCCATACCATAATTTTTAGAAAATATTAAATTAGAGATTGCTACCTGAGATGACTATGTTCACTTTTAGGTTCAGCAGCATCTGCATTCAGCTAAGCTCAGTGTCTCTGTGTTTTCCTAGGAAAGTGCTTTGCATTAAATTACATAGTCCTAGTGCAATACAGAAATGCCATTTCTGCTATAAATAATGCTATTTTTAAAAACAGAATTTAGTTAACTGTCTTTGCCCCACTCTGTAATTAGTCTCTTGGGCAAGATGAAATAGAGTTTTGCTCAAATCAAAAATTATTTTCCAAATGCTGCATGTTTTCAAGCAATGTAATTGTCATGCATGAGCATTACTTTTTTTAGATCTTGAATTAAACTACCAAAACTCGAGCCATTAATTTTCAAATGGGTCACATGTAAAATAATACATTTTATGACCATTAGAAATCAGTTTTTGTTTGTTTTTAAGATCCCTCCAGGTTTGAGGAGTGCTTTTGGCTTAGATATTTGAGCATTTTAGAATAGAAACACTTTGATCTCCGTGTTGTAGGTATAAATAAAATGCAGCATGTGTATTCTGTGAATACAGAGGCCTTGTTTTTAGTGTGCAATAAAAAGAAAATGAAGTTTAATTCAGTCAGTCAAATTGCTTAAAGCTCACTCATTTCTGCTGAAAACTCAGCTCTGTCTTAACGTGAGTGTGGAACTATGGAGACAGTTGTGTCTCTGGGAGAAAATCCCTTATCAAAGTCAAAGTAAATAGAAAATATTTTATAAAAAAAAAAAAAAAGAAAAATAAGATAATGATACTGCTTGCATGATCTACTTCAGGAAGCTGTCTTGGATCTCTTACATTTTGCAGGCAGAGAAGTGGTTAAGATTAGAGAAAGCCGCATTCGAGCAGGCTTGCTCTCTCCCACTCTTCTCCTTCTTTCTATTTAAATTAGCATGGTGTTATTTCAGAGACTTGAAAGTGAATGTTCTTGTTTCCCTTTTGCTGCTTTGTTTGCCTTTAATACCTAATGCATCTGCTGGCAACCTTGGCAGCGCTTTGCACTAACAAGGCCTGAAAGGAAACCCTTGCCTCCTCCGAAACACGGTGAGCTTTTGGAGGCAAAGCCCTCAAAACACCCACTTTAATCCAACAGAATGGGTATTTCATTCAAAACAATGTGATAAGACGTCACAGGCATGTTTCACATGCTCCTTTGCATTATTTTGGATACTTAGATGTTGGTGTGATTAACAGAGCATCCAGCGTCATCCCCGTTGTTGAGTCCCGCTACTTGTTGCGCTTCGTGCATCGTTTGCACTTGTATGTGATGAACTCATCGTGTTCTCTGCTTTTTTCTAGGTACTCTTTGATTTCTGTTTATTTATTTTTATTGAATTTCCGTGGTCTGCATCATATTTTGGCAAATTTCCACGGGTTGTTTTGTAATTTGCTGTTGAACATTTGTGTTGTATTTTGGGAAATAAAATCATGTGCATGTGTGGTAGCTGTGAGAGCAGGTGTTCCCAGAGTTAAAATCTACCTTACCATGGCCAATATCTGTTAGGTAAGGCTCTTGCTCGAATGAGGGGGCAATATTCTTGAAAAATCTTCTATTTTTTTTCCACAAGAAGGAAAGTGTTTGAGAGCTGCTGCCTGGTGTGCTGGGCTGAGCAAGGTTGAAGTGCTCTAAAGCTCTGGTGACCAACAGGTAATTGTTGGCCTTAAACCTATTGCATTTAAGGCTTGTAAATAGTACCAGTTTCTAGTTACTTGTAGCCTTAAAAATATGTAGCTAGTGCCTTTCTTCACTTGCTCTTTGTGGCTTTTGACTGTGTGCAGTGACCTGCCCCTCACCTGATGGTGCTCAGTAACTCCTGTTAATGAGGTGTGGAAATCATCACTGTCCATTTGTGTGTTACCCCAGCTGAACGGATAGAAATTTTCACTTATTAGCTTTCATGGGTGACTGGAGAGAGATACAGATGGAACAAAGTCTGGTTTTATGGACTGATTCTTTTTTTTTTTTTTCCAAAGCATAAGGAAAGATGTGCTTACAAATGTAAAATTAACTGTTTTGTTCACGGGCATTGCTGGCTTGATCTACAGCCATCTTGCCAAATAAATAAGGATTTCGACTAGAGAACTGGTGAGAGGAGTTTGACCTTCCTCCTCGCTCCCTCCCCTGCCAAGTTTCTTTTTTATTACCTGTTTTATTTCATCAAAAAAGGCAAGGCAGCAAGGGAACGAGGTAGCTGCAGAAATGGCAGTGGTGTTGCAAATAAGCGGCTTGATCACTGAAAGAGTGAAATCTCTGAAAAGAGGAGCTTTTCAGAGACTGCAGAAACTTTCCTTCATTCTCTGGACTGGGTGGTTGTAGCCAAGGTGTGTGTCTGTACACAGCACAAATAGCCAGTGCCAACGATGACTAGTTCAACTGCCCAAAACATATTTCTTGTTTGCAGTCTTATTTGTTATTTACAATTTACTAGAAAAGAGGAAGAAAAATCTGTTTGTATTTTGCATATTTTTCATTGGATTTTTCTTTTCCTCTCTGTTAATTTAATTCCCTGGATTGCACGCTAGGATTTAATTCCCTGGATTGCGTGCTAGGAATGTGTCAGATCAGTCTCGCCTCAGTGTTGCTCATTTAGTTTTCCTGGAGCTGCAGACTGTGCATGGCCGAGTTCCACTGTGGTTTTGTCCAACCTTTTCTAAAAGCCTGAGCTCATTTAATTCTTCTTTCCGAACCAAGCAGGAAATCGGGCCCATTGAGGTCTGTGTCGGTTCTCTGTGGACTCAGTGAGGCTGCAGCAAAGAGGCTGTCCCAGTCGGCTCGCTCCGGGTGTGCCGTCCCACCACGTTTCTCTGTACATCTGTAGATTCAGCTCTGTTCTGGCTGAGCTGAGTGCTGGGATAAAGGAAGAGTCCAGAATCCATCAGGATTCTGGACTCCAGGATTCTGGTCCAGAATCCATCAGGATTCTGGTCAGGAGGAATTTAGGAATGTGAACAAAACTGTGTCAAATCACCCCTTGCAGCAGCACCGTGAAATTAGGTGATTTCAAGGTACAGTTTTGTGGTTAGCTTCAGCCTTTTGTCTTATGGGGAGGGGGATCTGCCTCGGGCTGTGGTTCATCCTCTCCTTTCTGTGTCACTTAATGCATGTATGGTGACTAAATTAGTGAGCAATGTTGTTTACATCTCCCATGTTACTCTTTTGGTACTCAGAATTATATGTGGGAGTTCAAATAGACCTCGAAATCCTTCTGACCTCTGCTGAATAAGCAGGGAGCTGCCTCTTCTCCTTTCCTCTTTGTAGGATGAGCAGCCCCATGTGTGCAGTGCAGTGCTGTGCTGAGCACGTGCAATTTCAGCTCCCTCATGCAGGAATCTGCTGCCGCCAGGGAAAGGACTATCGAGAGTGACAGAGCAGAAGGCAAAGTTGCAACAAAAATGTGAAATGTTGCAAGCCGCTTTTTGAAGTGTTTATTGCTGAGTGTGACAAGGGAAGGTTCATCCATGGATGTTAACTGAGTGGATCAGATTTTAGTGCTTTGTGAAGTCCCAAAGTGGCTTTAGAGCAAGTGTGGACCCAGCCCTGGCTGGTGGTGTGAGTAGGGCTGAAGCTTGAGTTGCTCTGCAGTGAGAGGCTGCAGGAGGTGCTGATTAATCCCGAGCAGAGAGCTAATTAATCCTCCTGGGGGAAATGGTGCTCGTCAAAGGGCTGGAGTCTCTGCAGAAACACTCAGCAGCAGGAGAGTTTTTCCCTTATTGCTGTGCAGAATAAAGTCCTTTATAGCACCTGTAAAGGCCTAGGCTTCAAAGAGTTAAAAATGAGCTTGAGGAGAACTGTTGATTTATTGGCTTCCATACCCTATTCTTCCCTCTGCTTTTCCTTTATAAAATCAGCTTTTAGTAACTCAGTTTCTAAATCACTCATGAATCGAGTGAAACATTTTTTAGTAGAATTTGATTCCCATGTAGAATAACATAGAAAATAATGCAGCTGCATAGCAATCCAGCAAGTATTCCATGTGCTTGTGACTTAAAAGCTCAAAGAAAACATTTTGAGGTCGAGTTCCACGTTAAATCTCTCTTACCTATTTTTGGATTATACTGTATAACACTTATTCCTTCAGCCGTTTGACAAAGCTGATGTTGCATCTTGCTTTTTTCCCCTCTGCAAAGAGCCAGAGGTTAAAATCTGGTTAGGTCCACAATTGTAACAAGAAAACTTGATAAATTGCATGCTGAACAGAAGAGGGAAGGTACCCAGTTACTGCAAACACAGGGTTAAGAGTTGAGAAAAGTGTCTTTGCTACTGAGTTCTTTGCTTGTTAGTTAGCTAACACAGAGAGGTAAAAATTAGTTGTGTAATTTTTTGCTGGAACTTAACATATAAGTCATTTCTCACACTCTTCTTTTTGCTGATAGGTGTTAGCAGTTTCTTAAACGCACGTGCAGCCCTCAAGCCCTTGTCTTCATTGCCACAAGAGCCGAGCGGGAGCTTAACGGCACTTAGTGCGAGTCTGTAACTGAGAGGTTGGGCTTTGTTGAATTTATCCGCCCCGTGATTCGGGGCTGCTGCCTCGGTTCTGAGCAGGATGCAGAGCAGCAACACCTCAGTGCGCTCAGGCTTTAAAAGCACTTCGGGGAGACCGATTTCTGCAGCCGTGCGTCCGAGCTCCTCCTCCGGCAGGGAGTGGAATTTTCCACGGCTATAAACTTCAGCGCATGAAAAGCCCGATATTCCCAGCGTGGTGTTGAACAGCACTTTGGTTTTTATACAGTTCTGTTAAAGGAAAAGCAACAACAAATCCCGAACTAAAACCTTGAAACTCGCAGGCCGGTTGTCGCTGCCCGGCGGTGGCCGCCTGTGCGAGGTGGTGCCTGTTGGAACGGGTGTTGCGGGGCCGGGTGTTGCTGTGTGCCTGAACGCAGGTGCTGGAGCTGCCTGGGAACACGACACACTTTGCTCCTCTCTGGAAGCCAGAGCTGCTCCGTTCTTCACAAACTGCTGGTTTTCCCCCTATTTCTGGGGAAACAAGTGTGTTTATGGGCTGGTGAGGAAAAGGCACAAGAGGCAGGGTGGGAAACAAACTTACTTGTCACCTCCTCTGGTTTCTTTTTAAAAACGGGACCTGGCGGGAACACTGTGAAATAAAGGGTCCCTAAATGCATTCCTGCCCAGCTGTGGGCACCAGCCGTGCTTGGCGTTGTCCTCTCCAGGATGGGGGGCAGCGCACATGAGATCCCTTTGGCTGTGATAAACCTTGTTAGTGAGGTCCTTGTGGCATCACTCACAGCTGTTTTTCTTTTCTTCTGCAAGTGAAACTACTACAAAGGAAATGGCAAAACCTCACCTCGGGCCGTGCTAACATGTAGGTTACTCTGGTTTTCTCTGCTTCTGGTTGCAGCACTACTGCTGGGCTGCTTCTCACTGACAGGTACCCACCAAAACCAGAGATGCCCAAGAGAATTCGGTGCTCGCAGAGGAGGGTTAACTCCTCCTATTACTGAAACACGGCTCACAGTGTATGTTTGGATGAGATTATCTCCACTCTGATGTTAGCCTTAAGTCTAGCCTTGTTTTCCAGCTAATGGGGAGGGCAGTAAAAATCCCCAGGGCAGATTTGTTTGTGCTAAGAGAGAAGAGCTTGTTACGTGAGCAGGGTCTCTGCTACCCCATGGCCTGGGATTCCTCTGTGTTTGCTGCAGTCCCCAGGCATTCGAGGAGGGGAGAGAAGAGCCCATCTCTGTCCATGACCATGGGATTACAAGTGTGCCCTTTTGAGATAGTCTCGATTTTGTGAATGACTCACTTGGTGAGCAGCTGCTAGAACTGAGTTACTTTTCTGCATTGCTCTAGCACCTTGTTTTGGGTTTCTGTTGGTAATAGGGATCCATTTGTGTCTGAATGCACAGATCAGAAGACCACGTTATTGTAATGTTTGGATTCCTGCAATGCTCTCTTGTGTTTCTGGCGTTTCTGTGTAAACACTTCAGCTGTTTCTGACGTTTCTCTCTAAGCAGCTCAAATGTGATACTTCTATCATTACCCTGCATCTCCATTGTAAACCACAAGTTCCTTCTGCATTGTCCTCATTTTAGCTGAATTAACCCCTTGAATCTTGTAGCAGCCACCTTATTTGTAGTGTTTTGCAACTGCAATTCGTGATCTTGCAAAACGAGCCACTACAAATAACATTTCAGCATGAGTCTGCTGAGCTAGATGTGAATAAGCTTTAAGTGAAACAAAATTGAATAGATAGGAAACGTTTCTCAGTCGTGAAGATAGTGATTTGCATTTATAGATACCTGTTTTCATTTTATGCTTTCTCTTAGACTTCCTATCTGGATTTCCCGCTTTTTCTGGAAACATTTATCTCTCCATTAGTGATAGAGAAGAATTATTCCATCATGTCCTGTGTTTATGCGTTGCTGCTTGGTGCTCTGCTAAGCTTTGTTTTCCCCTGTGCATGTGACTGAAGTGGCCGACAGCAGCACCTATATTTAGCACTGCACGAGTCAGCATCCCTTCCTTGCCCTAGTATCAGGAAACCAGTCATGAGCTGTAACAAGTGATGGAGATATATATATTTTTTTTCTTCTGCTGTTAGCACATGACTCAACTGTTGCTGTATGGAATATTAAGGGAAGGAAATTGAAAATCAATGAACGTGGTTATTCAGACTTGTTTTGCTGTTTGCACTGAGGTTTTTGTAGCTTGTACTAAAGCTTTGAGGAGAGAAAAGAGGAACAAATAGGGATGAGGATGCATCTTATGAGATTATTCCATGAATAAACTCTTGCCTCATGATCAGAATTCACTCTTAAGGATCTGTCTGTAGATCCTGCAGAAAGCAATAATACCCATCTCCTTTGTGTGTTCCAATCCAGCGTTTGTCTCCGTAGACCTTTATCCTTTTATGAACACATCTGGAAAGGAGTGTAGCTATTTTATAGACTCAAAATTGCTTTGATTCCTCATTCCATGAATATGAAGCTGTTACCTTGCTGACAAATACCGGAGTGAGCTGCTGGAATTGCCTGCACGGGAGTTTGGACAGAGGTGATGTTCTGCAGGGATGGATTTGAGGCGAAGCCTCCTTTCATTCCCAGATGAGAGACCTTCATTCAGACTCTTCAGGAGGACTATAGTGGATGCAGTTTGTTTATATTTTTCATGTTCTTCTGTCCTTCTTAATATTCATTGCTAAAAAAATAAACTCAAAATTAAAGTATCCTCTGAGTGTAAATTGGCTACATTTGGCAGAGTTAATTTAACTTGCTGGATTTGACCCAAGTTGTGGATAGCATTATTATTTATGTTGATAGTTTCTTATTCCCCTTTGAGTTTTATCTCCTCTGCTAGTAAAAGAAGAATGGAGAGGAAGTGTGTAGTTAACAAAAAGTAATACTTTAAACGCAAAGGCTCAAGAAGAGATTTAAGAACCAAATCTAATTTATTTTCCTGTTTCCTGGACTTTGATAATTCAGAGTTTGTGGACTGTGTTGTACTTTTCCTTGGTTTACAGCTTCATTTAGGATTGTGTATGTCATTTTAACATAAAAGTATTCCTCGTTCTCTAATTTCACTTCAGTGCTTGGGCTGTGAGTTGAATTCTGGGGCCAGACTTTGAGGAGCTGGTGAATGTCTGTCTTGAAATATGATACTGGAATACTTTGTTTTTTGTTTTTCCTGACTTTTAAACTCTGAAGTGTTGAATTCTGAGTGAATTAAATTCTTCAAACTGGGTTTTGCACTTGGTTTTGTTTTTTGTTTTCTTTTTTTTCTTTCCTCCAGTAAAGCAAGTGAAGGACTTGTTTCCTTTGCTCTGCTCTCTGAAGGTTTTTTTCTTTCTTTCTTTGCTAAGCTTTGAAAATTCAAAAGCCAGAATAGCATCCCATGAATAAATTGTTGTGTGCTTGGGAATAGTGTATGTAGAGTTTAAAATAACTTTAAAACAATTTAGTTATTTTTTTCCCTTTTGTTTTTTGCATTCTTCCTGAAAAAATTCCCCTTGTGACTACGTATCTCATGAGGCGTTAAAGGTATAAGGCTTTAAAGAGATGGTATTTGAAGTGTTTGTATAAAAACATTATTAGCTTTCATGCATTGGGATTTCTTAATTCTTTCCTCCTTAAACTTTCTTTTTTCTCCCTTCCAGTCTGCCAGGTTTAGGCTAAACCCTGGGCTCTGAGGACAGAGCTGAGCCCGTGCAGCTCTATGCCTGTAACCTGCCCAGCGCTGCACTTAGACTTCCCATCTGAGATCCCCTTTGGGGTGGTCCATGATTTGGGTGAGCATGAGGGTTGATTGCAACTCTCTGCAAGCACCAGCCTTCCCCTTGACCCTCTGGGCAAGGCCCTGAGCAACCTGCTTTAGTTTGCCTCTGCTTTGAGCTTGGAGGTCTTCTCCAGCCTGAATTCCACTCCATGGCTCCTGTGTCCCTGGCTCAGGCAAAGAGGACTTCAGGACTGGGGAGTCCCTCTCTGGAGTGCTCACAGGATAGACCTGTTGCACAAGGTGGCGGCCAG
>JAVCKT010005566.1:0-27110 GCA_032273925.1 Rhynchotus rufescens | reverse complement strand
CCCCAAGTCTCTGGGCTGAAGGACAGATCCCGTCCCCATGTGCTGGGGATCAGCAGGAGCCCTGTCCTCTCTTCAAGAGGCCTGAGCTTCTTCAGCCCTTGCAGTGGTTAAAGAGTGAAAAATGGAATAAAATAGGCACAAACAAGCACCGAGATCACAGCTCAAGGCTCCCTGGCACTTCTGACCTGACAGAGCTGCAACAAACCCTTTTCTCAGCCCTCTCTGAAAGGGAAACCCACACAAGCTCTTTCTTCAGCCCAGACACAGGGCTGCTGCTTATTCGAGCCCTCTGCCTGTTTTGTTGGCTCGGGTTGTGCAAGAGCACTGCAGTGACTTGGTCGTAGGTGGGTGGGAAGCAAAAGCATCGGAGCGAAGCATTTTCCAGTACCCAGAATATGTCCCATTCCTCTCATCTCCTCCTTTGCTGCAGCAAAGGGCTAGCAGGGCATGAGAGGACATCCTGGAGCCTGCTAGCTTCCCTCTGTAATTCCTATCAGGGGCTTTGGCTCCATTTGCAGGTTGAAGCCAGACTGGATTGCCCTCACCCAGCACCAAAACTGCATGAGATTTTCGGTTTGCCTCCGTGCCCTGGCGAGGTTTTGCTGCCCAGATTGCCCATGGAGATGAAGCCATGAGGTGGCATCACCCTGGGACCTTTGCAAGAGCCTGATATTCTTCCTGGTCTGCGCTGGCTCCTCAGTTCAGAGCTAGAAGGTCTGGCAAAGCTTGCAGTCCAGCTTACTCGCAGATTTAGGCCAAATTAAAACTGAGCCCCAGCAAAGGAAAGGGATTTTATGCACCGTTGCCTGCATTTTGTTTTCCACTCAAAAAAAAGAGAAGATTTTGGCCCTTATCCACCTCTTGTAGTGACCTTCAGGAAGTCCTGGATGAACCTCCAAAAATCCCGCTCGAGCACTTTGATTTTTAGCCAAAGAGTATCAGCAAGACAAACAGCTCGTCCTGGCAGCTCGGTCAAGGAGAAGGAGGCGGGTTGTAATCTGTGCTGCTCCTCCAGCTTGTCCCTGAAATCCCTGTGATCACCTTCTCCCGCGAAATGGACGCTGTAACATTCATTTTTTGCCATGTTCTCCAAGGTGTTTCCATGTAAAAATGCTACCAGGAACAGCCAACACTCGCAATGTTCCTGCCAGCTCCGTGGCTTTTTTGCTTGTACAAAGCGGGCTGCTTGCAGCCCACAAGCACCGTTTTGGTATCTTCCACCCTCTGTTGCTTGGGTTCATCACAAGAAAATTCCCTCGGGGAAAAAAGCAGCCCTCCTGCCCTCCGAACACATTTCTGTTTGATCTGCTGCCTTCTCCAGGCATCATCACGGGACACCGCTCTTCATTATGAAGGCTAATCAGCACTGGTGCTGCTTATAGATGGGATTTTAAATCCCGCCTTAGCTAACAAAGCAAGGCTTTGGGTTTCTGGCTTGTGAGCATGGATCATGCTAGGAGGGCCCGCTATGCCAGGAAATTCCTTGCATTTTCTCCAGCAATTTGCTTCTCTGTGCCTCCTTGCTGGCATGGGCTCTGACCCAGCTTTTGTTTGGTCACACAGGGCTGTGATCGCTCCTCTCCCTCGTGGGCGAAGCTTGTTATTTTGGGAAGGAAGCTGCTGTTCTCAGAAAGCTGCTGACTTCGCATCCCAGATGCCGATGCTTTCTGCACCCAAAGCTCAGCTTGAACATCTCATCGTCCAGCTTGAACATCTCATCGTCCTATTACTTTGTTTTGTGCCCTCTGGGGGATGGACTCACGTCTGCACCTGCAGAGACACTCAGAGACGATTCAGTTGCCTAAATTTAAGCAATTTAAGCAGACTCTCCATCCACTGGCTCAGCAGGCAGGCATCCTGTGGCCACATCTCCACCGTGATGCTCCAGACACCATAGGGTGTCTCAGATATCACCAAACACCTACATTTGGCAACCACATTGAGTCTTTTGCAGACACAGGCAATAGTGTCTGCAAAGTAATGTCTACATATGTGTTTCAAGCTGTAAGCATCCCAGGAGAGACTGCTCTGAGCCCAAGGTTTCTTTTTCCCCAATGTGTGATCCTGTTGGTTACATCCAAGTTAATTTTTCTGAAACAGGATGGAGATCTGGCACCATGAGCTGGCAGAGACACCACAAGCTGGTAGAGACACATGTGTTTTGGACAGTGATGGAGAGGAAAGATAAGCAGCAGTGGATGCCCCCTTGTAAGACACGTGTGTGTGTGTGCACATATCTGTAAATACACCTATAGCTAAAAGCTCTCCGTGCCAGGGTGGAGGGAGGTCTTGCTTCATTCTAGTTCTCTTTAAACTGGGTAAACTTGGCTGTTGTCAGGGATAATAAGTGTTGCTAAGCAACATGTGATCCCAAATCAGCTTCATTAACCCAACTCTGCAGGAAGGAAAAGCAAGATGATTGAGAACGGAGATCTAGCTGGGTTGAGCAGGGAAGATCAGCAGGAACTCCCCTCGCGAGGCAATGGGGCAAAGCAAGAGCCGTGGGTCTGGCTCCCACTGTCATCCTGGAGCCAAGACTTGCTGCAAGGTCAGCAGAGCCAAGGGCCAGCTGTGCCTGCAAAGAGGGCTGCTCTGCATGCTCGGTGTCCTGCTGACCCTCTGCTGAGGGCACTGTGGGTCTCTGTCCTCCACACTGGCTTGGGCTTTGGTGTTGTCATTTGTGGTCCTTGAGCTGCATGAATCGGTCGGCCCCTGGCTTAGGGAGAGAGACAGAGTTTATAAATTCAGTCACAAGCATCAGTACAAATGATGAAGTTAGCTGCTATCCAGAGGAGTTTTCCCAAGGAGGAGTATCCCAGGAACAAATCGCATCTCCTGTTTTTCCATTCCTCTCAGATAAGCAAGCCACTTCTCATCTCTGTGAGCTTCTCCTAGGTCACCTTGGATCACACAGCTGGGTGAGGGAAGGAGTCACGCATGAGACCCTTGAGCACCTCTCTGCAGGATCATGAGGTTTCCTGCCCTCCCCTGCACTGTCAGTTCCAAATTTACATCCCTGAGATCCTTTCCTTGGCTTGTCTCATTACAACCAGGAAAATTTGAATGTGCTCGCTCACTTCTTCCCGTGCAGGTATAGGCATAGGACGGAAGATGATTTGAGTTTCTCCTTCCCCAACCTCACCAGATGCATGTTCCCTCCTGCTGACTGCGCCGAGACCTGCAACTGCTCCATTGCCATTTCTCAATGACTTTCCTGCTCAGATACTTTCACTCTTGGCTTATTGCTCATTAGCACAATGCTGGGGAATGCAAACAGCACGTCCCTCTCTCCCCTCCTTCCACATATGCACAGAGCTGGGACCAGAGGAGGCCAAGCGAAACCCAATGACTATGAGCACCTCTTACTGAACAGAGTAGTGTCCACTTAACTTGCAGTCCAGGCTCTAGCAGGTCCTCTGGAGTAGATGCCAAAGGAAGAGTGCAGGTCTAGAGCAAGCATGTATTTTCTGCTCCCCCAAATATGCTTCCTGCCTCCTTTGCAAGAGCAGGACCTCCTGATTTCACTTGGTGGTGCCATGTGAAAACCAGGTCAGTGCTTGGAAGCTGTCTCCAACACGAATGAGATGGTAGGAATTCTTATGAAGCAACAATGAACACCGGAGAACATCATAGTGGTTCTGTGTAGATCTCCAGTTCTGTTGTGCCCTGAAAAGTGTGTCCTCCCATTTCAAAAAGGCCAGAGCTGGAAAAGATTGAGAGAAGGGCGGTGAGGAGGAGCAAAAGTCTGGAGCAGTTTGCACACAAGAGACAGTTGGGTAGGTGCTTGTTGGCTTTGAAAAGAGAGGATCATAAAACATTGTCTTCAGGAGATCCCAAGGAAGTCAGATAATTAATAATTGCATGCCAGTAATTCTCTTCTGCCCTTTGTGGCTACTTGCTGTATGATTGTCTTTTTGGTCAATGGAGAGCTCTGATTTTGAGAAAGTAAAAGATAGGAGCTCTTGTCTCCAAGTAGCTGCATTCTGCCTTCCATGCTGGCAATTTTCCCCTGGCTGTTTAAATACCCCTAATTTGACATGCCATCATATAGATACAGATGGATAGACCTAATTAGAGTTCTCCAGAACAAGTAAATATGCTTGAGGATCAGAATCTTCCATTTTCTCTGAAATTTTATTTGTGAACTTTTTAAACATTGCTGTGACATTTAATATAACCCCCTCCATTTCCACCGCTATTTTGTCTTAAAAAGCCCCAGTTGAAACAAAACTCTTTTTTTTTTTCTTTCATTAAAAGCATTTGACTTCTACCTGGTCTCTTTTTGATATTGGTGTTGCATGGGCAGGCTAGGGCTCATGTTACACTAGATGGCCAATCAGAAGGAATTGATGGTCGAGGGTAGCCTTAGTTTCTATGGTTTCTCCTACGTTTTTAGCACCCAGCAGGTCAAGTCCAGCCTTGCAAGCCACTGCAATTGGTCAGTAGGGTGGAGCAAGATTGTCTGCAATAGTTTCACGTGTGCCTGAGTTAATCTTTATCCGTGAGAAGCAAGGGAGGGATGCTCCCTAGGAAGTGGGCAGTCTTTGTGAGATGAGTGGTGGCCACTAGAGGGTGGCACTGGCCTTGGGGACGGTGCTTTTTTGGGGCAGCCGCTGAGGGCAAATGACGTTTGCATTCAGATGTGTGACCTGCCCAGGTACAGTATTAATGAGTTATTTAGTTTGTGCTGTTACAGCTGATGGACAGGCAGGTGATTTTCACATGCTGTGTCCGAGAAGGAGCAGAGATGCTTGGGCAGCAGTGAAGGAGGAAGAGCCTGAGAGCTCAGAGCATTGGGTAGATGTGTAGCTAGAACTGTCCATATCACAGCTATTCACCGTATCTGAGTTTCTCATGTTGGGAGTATTCAAACAGACAGAAATTGTTTTCATTAGCTCAGAATTGCAAAGTCATTTATTTCTGTTTTCCAGTTTTCGTCTGGTTGCAGTCATAACCTGGATTCAAATGTTAAAATGTTCCCAACAGCCAGATGCAAATACTGCTTTCTGCTTTATTGCTTAAGAGCCACAACACTATCAGAGAAAATGAGTTCTTCTCCCGTTGCATCATTGCCTGTAGGAGCAGGACTTGCACTATCACCCTGTGAATCCATTATGCAACTTGGAGGACAGAGATCCTCATCTGGAAGCAGCCCTAGGCTAGGATGTGGATCTACCACAAGACAGAGACAAAATCTCTTAAATGCTTGACTCTGCAGAGACCACAGGTCCTCCAGGCCATCTTGCCAGCCTTGGCCCTCTTCCAGCACCCATGTCCTCTCCTCTGTTCACAAGCCACTGCAATCTCATGGTAAAGTTGACTTCATCATTCATTCCCTTTTGTCCCCACTTTTTGCCTCAAAAGGGGATCTCACTGATCTCTTCCAAGCAGACTTTGGCAAAATAAGGCATTTCTTTCCTTTCCTTTCTCTTTCACAGCCCCTTTCCGGCCCCACTACTGTGTGCACTCAGATCTGTCCCTGTGGTTCTCCTTGCTGGATCTCCATCCTGCTTTGGCTCTCTTTGCTCAACTTTCCACTTCTACTTCTCACAGCCCAACCACATTTTAATCACTCCCATCAGCCGTAACAGCCCTCCCTCAACTCTTATTTCCTCTCCAACCTGATCTGACTGTCCCTGCTGTGCAATGATATGTCAAGGTCCGGTTTATCTTCCCTGAAACCTGTGTGGTCTCTCCTATACCCTCCCTTCAAACATAGCTGGAGTGGCAAGAATCCTTGCTTTCTTTTAAAAATCCTTGCTATCAAGTATCTCCTTAAAATTCCACAACACTCCAAGAACTGCCAAATTAAAGTGATGAGAAACCCCAGAATCATCTCTTTTTCTCCTTTATGTGTGCTGCCACTCATGCTGCTGTCTATTGATGGTATTTCATCATGTCCTTGAGTCCCAAGCTCATGGGGAGAGGTGCACTGCTCCCTGGAGGGAGATGGGAGAGAACCTGGAATGATGGAATCTCCAAGCTAACAGTCACTGTTGCTGGGGTTTCAATATCAACATAAATGAGCCTGGCTCACAGCGGTGCCCTGGACAGACGAAGCTGCCGGACGCTGCCCAGCAAGGACACGTAGGTGCTGGGGTGGCGCAGGGATGTGTCTGTGTGTGTGTCCCCTTCCCAGACAGGGATCGACACGAGCCCATTTGCTGAGCAGCACGTCCCAGGTGCCTCCTGCTCCGGCTGGCACAGCTTCCCTATGTTTCAGTGTCCGTACGATGAGCCTGGCTCTCTGGAGCTGGTTCCCACCTCTGCTGGCTGTGCAGACCCGTTTTGTGGTCTAATCACCCCGGTGTGAGAGCGTGGTGAAGATTCGCTGTGTGTGTCAGAGCCCAAGGGCCACATCTGTGCAGGAAATTAAACAAGGCAGGGGCAGGGACCAGCTTGCCTAACTGTGGGCGTGCTGTTGGACAGCAACGCCCTGTGCTCAACAGCTCTTGGACATCGCTCAGGAGAAGGTTTGGTCAGAAGCTGCCTGGGTGACTGTCCTGAGGGGAGCAGTCCCATAGACTCGAGCTGTGCAGGGCTTCTTGGCCCCAAAGCCAGGGGACAAGCTTGTTTTGTTTAGGGACACGGTCATGGTCATCAGTGTGCCTGCAGATCTGCAATGTCACAAGTCAGTGGACCTGACCCTTGATGGACTCTTGATGACCCAAATCGCCTGTACCACAGCCTCAGGTATCCTTGGAGTCTAACACAAAAATATTGGCAACTTACTTTCCTTCCAAAAGAAGCAGCACTCCAAGACGTTTGCAAACACTCATTGCTATATAAGCACCAAGCACCTCTCCTAAGTGAGGCAGGAAGGAAGGTATTGCTATTTATTTAGTAGGTGTTTCCTTGGCATGATGGACTTCCATGTTCACGTGCTCAGTGGCCCCATTATTTTGAGTCAGTATGGGATACAAATTCCTTCGTGGAGGGAAATTTAACTACTCATAGTCTCTTTTAGGGAGCATCTAACAGACAGTTCCTCTCTTTCAAAAGGGACATAATGTAGTTATAGGAGGCTTGGATGAGGATAATGAAAAGCCCATAATGACCACCATATCACTAACTAGATGAGTTTTGCAAACGAGACATAGGAGAAGTGATATTATAGAGATTTGTAAATCACTAAGTAGTATGGGAAGCGTGGCAGAGTATGTTCACCAGCTTTGCCTGTACAGGAACTAAGGACATTGGATGAAAGCAATAAATTTCAAATACAAAACAAACACGAGGAGGTGGTTCTTCTCCAACTCTATAATTAAGCTGTGGAACTCCTTGCGACAGGATGTTGTGATGTTAAAAATCTGCTGGGGTTCATGAAGCAACGAGACAAATTAATGGAAGAAAAATGCACTAAAGATTATTAAATATGAAAGCATTTTCATGGTACAGGAAGTCTGGAAGCCACAAGCCACAAATTGTCAGGAGTTGACTGGATATTTTGAGGAAGTATCTCAAAGGATTTATTCTATTCTGATACTTTTTTCTTAGACATCCACTCTTGGCCATGGTTGACGACAAGTCACCAGGAAAAATGGACCTTGCTGGTTATTCTTATAGTCACGCATTTTTCTACCTGAATAACTGATTATAGGTTAGGGATGCAAATATTTTTTGGATCCAGGATGCAGCAGCTACCTCCTTCCCCAGCCTTGTGGATCAAAAGCATCAGGTAGAACATGCAGCACCTTGGGGACCTGAATTGCCTGCCATGGTGTCTGCCTAGCCTGGGTACCAGGAAAGCTTTACCATGATGCTCTTCCCCAGTGCCTGTTCCCAACATTGTCCATGTCGTCTCCTCCATATGTCAATTTTATGGTCAGGCAGGGAAGCAGTTTAGAGAGCTGATCTACCTAAAAAACAGGCAGATAGGAAAAAATTAGAAACTGAAATTTCAAAATTTCAGTTTTGAAAGCTGCGCTGGCTGCAGCTGGAAGGACAGGGGAGTTGGAGCATGTGGTGTTGAATGGGGAAGGATGAAGCAGGCAGCAATATCTTCAGCTGCTTTCCTTTCTGCAAAGTCTTGCTGCTCTCAAGCCACAACCTTAATTCATGTTAGAGTTCACACAACACTATAGCAAATTTGCTGCTTTATTAGGCAGGTCTTTGAGATCTGCAGCTCCATCTTCCAGCGTCTTTAAATAGGACATGTCCTTTTATCATGAAGAACGGGGGCTTGAGGTTTTCCTTTCCTTGTGCGGCCAGGATGTGCAGCTGATGGGCTCCGGAAGGATAAGTTCTTCAGCAGGGAAGCAGTGCCGTGGCCTCAACGTCGCTGAGCACGGTGCGTGTCCCCGAGCACGCACTGTGGTTGCATCTTGTGCTTTGTGGTGTCTCCTCTCCTGTCACGGCTGCCCCTGACCCGTGTCACATGCGTGACCCTCCACATGGTCCTTGGCCAAGGGCCAGTGGTGGAGGAGAGAGCAAAACCTTTTTCACTGGAAATGGAGGAAACGGCACAGACTGCCAAGACCTGGTTGCATAGAGTGTCTCTGTGTGTGGAGATGGTGGCTTATCTTGACCTCAAAGGTGGCTTTTAAGAGTCTAAAAAAATGCATATCCTCCAGGAGAGAGAAGGGCAAATCCTGACTCCAGGGCTACGTAGGGGCAATCCTTTCTGGAATGACTTCCTGCTTTGCCCAGCCCCATCTGAATCAACCCTACCTGCAGCGAGCACACAGAGCGCTCACGCTTTCTAGCTTCTGCTGGATAGCAACAAAGCAACGAGGTCCATCATGTCCAGCATCTCTCCATGCTGCCTTTCCTCTCACCTCTGCTTTATAGGGTGTCTCCTCCAGAGCAAGACAGGAGCAGGGGTTGTACACAGGTATGTAGGGGGATCAGGGGTGATGAAATCACTAGTCTAGTTTAAAGACGAGACCAAAGCAAGCTGGGCCATGAACTCTGCTGAGTGCTGTTTGTGGTTGATGCTCAGCCATCTCAATTTAGTGATTTAAAGGATTAGTGTATTTCCTTTGGCTACCACTGGATTATCTATCAAGGCAAAGAAAGAGACGCTTGTGCCTGGGAACCTCCATGCTGCTGGGTTTCCTGGTGCTGAGCCCGGATCTTCTCCCCTTTCCCACAGATCACTACAGAAGAGGGAAGTCACAGTTTCAGCACCTACTGTTTTGGTAGCTATGAGCCTCTGCACCCACAAATTAACAGCAGCTTCCCCATCTGACTTGTCTCTACAGGGCCGGAGGGTCGTTTCATGCCAGGACAAACTAAGGTTTGCAGCTGGTGGACAAGTCCCAGTGTTCAAAGTCAAAGGTGAGAAGTCACTGTCAGCAAGGTAAGGCACAAGGCTGCTCATCTCTTCTTCAGACAGCTCTTGCTGGTGTGCAACTGGAGCCTGGAAGTAAAGGTGCAAAACAAGGCTGAAATATCAATCAAGGGAAGAGGAATTTTTCTGCCCTTGTCCACACCTCGGGCACTATCATACCAACAGCCTCTGTGTTCTCTCTGAGTGTCACTGGAGAAGTCACAGCTGGGCAGCCTTCAAGTGTTGCTTATGTCTAGTGACCAGTTCAGGTACTGGGATCCACCAGCTTTGGATAAGTGGAGATCTCTTATGCCTTGGGCAGACAAGAAAACACTCTGATGCAGTGGTCACCTTCATGCTTAACTCACCAAGAGCTAAAAGGGAGCATTTCTGCACTCTCACTGTTCAAAATAAAAACCTCTGTAAGTTCCCAACCCATTAACCTGGTGTCAGAGCTGCTGGCTGCAAAGGCAGCATCAATTAGCCTGTTGTGGTCTAAATGACATTGTTAGAATTCAGAGGAATTAACCTTATAGGCAGCATATTGAGGAGTCCAGTAGTGCATAGGAATTTGGAATAGCTGCAGAGTGCAACACATGTGACTGTATGCAATATATTTTAAATCTGAGCTATCAAGAGTTTTTATAGGATGTTGGCTGATCCAGTGTGTAGATTTTTATGTGTCTAGGTACAATTTTCACTAGGTAGAATGATAACACCTTGTGCTAGAGTTTTTCTGCCTTGTCAGGACGGGTACTTGTCAGGACTTGGAGTCCAGGATCTGACACTCTGCTTATAGCCTGGCTTATCTTTTTCCTGGCATATACAGTGTGTCCTGCAGTGTTGTTCTAAGGAAGCACCTGAGGTTGATTTAAAGCTTTCCTTTATGATGAGTTGGACTATCCTTTCAGTTCTCTTGTTCTTTGATGTGTTACTAGGTCATTACTCAGGTAGGACATGTTGACATGCATGTGTGAAAAAGTTCTACTACCTCTGATGGGCAGATTTTTATTAGATTTCAAAATAAATATCCAAATTGGCAGCTGAGGTTGGTGTTGGAACAGAAGGATTGTGACATGCTCTGAAATGGTCGTTCAAATGTTGTTGGGGGATTATGCAGTTTTCTTGCTTGTTCTACACTCAGCTGAATATCTGACTTTGGTGCCTGAGTGAGATCTGGACTCCTTGGAGGATGTGGACATCTGCCTGTGTGTGTTTGAGCGGGGCCAAGCTTGCAAAACTCTTCATTTCCCACCATGCAGTTTCAGCTGCACTGAGATAGGGCTGACCTTCATGCCTGGTCATTTCCTCTTCTCTTCATCCAAGAGACCAGGTAAGGATTTATTTTTACATCTTAGCCTGAAGCCAGACTGTGCTGCTAGGTTCTGACGTGGCAGATGGTTCTATTTGGCTTTCTACAGTCTCTTGTATTTTCATCAGTAACCTTATAAATGTCTTTAATCAGAAAGACATAACCTTGCTTCATTTGCTGATGCCTGCCAGGAAAAGCCTCCAAGAGACAGCATAATCTTCAGCACAGCATTTTGTGGCTGCCCTCCTGTCCGTGGTGGGTTCTTCTACTGGAATGAAATGAACCTATTCTGCTCTTGCTGCTAACCCTTTTTGGCAGCCTTCAGCCTCTCCAACTTCTAGCCAAAGTCAAGCCAAATATGGTGCTTTCCCTCCTGACCTTTCCAGCTTTTCCTGAACCTTTATGTTTATGATGCTCTGAAATAAGATTTAATACTCCTACTCTCAAAGGCAGCAGAAAGGCTTCTGTGGTAGATGAATATGAATAAAAGCTGTACAAGAAATGCTCCATTGTGATAGCTAAAGCGTCATAGTTATGTATGAAGACCTTCCAGTGGGATTAATTGCCCGTATTTTTAACCATGTGAAAGCAAGATGGTGAAACTAAACTTTGCCTATACCCTTCAGAGTGCAATTCCTGCCACCAGTCTGAGGGTGGAATAGATCACATCCCAAAAGGTGATGTGATCCCCTCTTTCCATCGGATACTGAAGGAACTTAGGGGACCAGCTGAGGATTCACTGCTATGCTTGAAATGGCCAGTGCTCTTCTGTGTGAAGCTCGTCCTCACAGTGTCTAACATTTGTGTTGCACCCACAGCTGGCTCCTTGCTTGAGTCTGAGCTTGTCTGTGAAGTGATGAGGAGGAATAAAAGGGCTTTTCTCTTTCAACCAGTGCACTCCTGGTGTTGCCTGTTGAGTCTTCAGCTTCTAAATCCAAACAGCAGCCAAAGGTCACAGTCCTAGTCCTTGAGTGACTCAAAGGAGGAAGTGCTGTACATGCTGAAAATGTCTCCTTGTCAGAAAAGCAAGAAAAACACTAGAGATGGTGTTTAAATAGCCTGACCTCTAGTAACATTCGCTTGTTAATTTTAAGAGAAAGGCAAATGCAGTGTTTGGAATGGGAAAGGTGACTGCCAGAAGAAACATTTTGGCTTGCAGAGGTGCCCTGCACATGCATTGCAAGGACCTCTGGGACAGCCAGGTTGAGTTTGATCTCTCAGTAGTAGATGTAGCTACTAAGACTGACCTGGGGTGTAGGGATTGGTCTCTTGGGTGATACCAGCAGCTCGCTGACAGCAGTGATGACTGTGAGCTGTAAGGAAGAAGATAGTGTGAGAAGTGTGACAGACTGAGAAATGCAGCTCATAACAAGCCCTATTCTATTCAATAGAATAACCAGATCTTGGGGAACTGATGTTCTGATCCACGTTTGTCAGTGGTGGGCTCACGTGAGATCCAAGGAACCTGTAGCTGGGGGTGATGTGCAGCCTGCAACTTCATTCATAGATCTGGCTGCCCCATTGAGGCAACATGGTCAAAGATGTGAAGGGTGGCTCTGGCCCACCATCCTCTAGCACTAGCCCAGCATATCTTGCACCTTCTGCCATGCCCATTTGTTCTCAGCTTTGTCCAAAGGGCTCAACACACACCCTAGACACCTCTCTTGTGTATGGTGACGCAGTCCTCACAAGGTCTTGGAACCTTGGAAAATAAGAATAATTACATTTTAGGCCACAGTAGAGGTCCTAGAAAAGACCTTGTTCGGAGTACATGGCTAGTCTGTTCCAGGGGAATGGTATTTGGAAGTGGTGTAAACAAGAGCTCCGAGCATTTAGCCTGGAGGGCAGAAACTGTTTCCTAGAGAGGCTGTTTGGGAGTAAACAGACAGGCTGAGTTAATTAGATCATTTGTAGCTTGTTCCAGGGACATGAAGGATCTGTTTGACCTTTTGTGATGAAAAGGTCCACAGCCCTGTTTTACAGTGTAAAACAGGAAGGTCTAAGCCCTCGAGAAATTACTTTGGCTCAGCAAATGTGATGGGCCATATTGAGAGCTGACCTGCAAGACCCTCCTTCGCAAAGGAAGGTTAAAACAGAAGAATTGCCTGTCCTACCCCAGGTTTGTTTTTTGTTTGGGGATTTCTGTGTGTTGTCTATCAGTGGGAGCAAGTGGAGTAGTGACAGGGGGACAGAACATGTTCTGTAGGAGAATGGGGATGCTTCTCAACTCCAGGAAGCAGCCCCAATCAGTCTGTTTTAGAGGTGAAAATAGATATATATACATATAGATGGTGTATATATATACATATAAATGTACAGCTGGCTATAAGCTTTCTGATAGAACACAACTTTACAGAAAAGTTTCTTGGGATCTTGCTGGACAGCAAGTTGAACATGAGCCAGCAATGTGCCCTTGCAGTGATGAAATGCATATACTGCTGCGTTAACAGGAGCATGGCCAGCAAGTGATGGAATTGGTGGAATTGATCCCTCTGTTTGACACTTGTGAGACATGTCCAGCTACAGTGTCTTGTTTTGGGCTCTGCAATGAAAGAGAGGCACTAACAGACTGGAGAAGTCCAGTGGAGACCATTGAGAAGGTTTGGGGTTGGAGTACATGAAGAACAAGATGATGCTGAGTGAGTTGGATTTGTTCTGCCTAGAGAAGAGTAAGGTGGGATGAGATCTTACTGCTATCTGCTACTGCCTAATGGGAGGTGTGCAGTGACAGGACAAGATGGTACAAGGACATAAATCTGAAATATCTCCCTCCTGGGTCCCTTTAATTGGGTGACCAGCCTATCCAGTCTTACCTGGTGTCTCGGCTAATGGATGAGAGGGCAGGATGAGAAACTGAAGTGACCACCACCACTGTGGGCCCCTCTGTCCTTGCAGCAGCAGCAGGTCCTGCCCTCCTGCTCTTCAACTCATCTCCACCCTCATCATCTTCTCCTCTGAGGGAAGAGACCCTTTAATCCATGAGAGTCAAAATTCCCAATTCACCCTTGCTGCCAGGAATCCTGAGCCTCCTCTGACTGCAAGGCAATGCAACCATCTCTCCTCCCCCAAAGAAGTCTTCTGAATTTTAATCTGCAAACTGAAAAGCCTCCTCCCATTGGAACCAAATGTCCTTCAAAGCACATGAAAATCTTCTGCCACTTTCCACACCAGGGTAGGGAGTAGTTTTTGCTCTATACAGAGAGCTGGGCCCCTTGCTCCTGTGGAAAACTGGTTTATGGAAAGTCAGTGTCAGCAGCTAGAGCCTGATCTTGGGTGGCAGATGGGGTCCCTGAGTTATCAAACGTAACTGAGGTGCCTGTCAATGACTGGCCTGTTGGTTTTGTCAATATGCTTGGCTCAGCTTCACTGCAATAACACTGCAGGTTACTGCTATCAAGCCTGTTCTCCAAAGCAAAGGAAGTGATAAGCATGGCATGCCATGAAGACATATTCTCAGGATTTTTGCTATTATTATATTGACTATAACATCATAAAACCTTTTATCTGTGAGAATAGCCCCTGTTTTTTATGTGTTGTTCACTATATCTGTCAACACCTGCAACAAATGGGGAAGGTATCAACAGATAATTATATATATATTTTTAATTACTATTATTCTGCCCAGAGGGCTATCCAGGCTGGTAAATGGGGCAGAATTTTCACAGAAGGGAATTTTTCCATGGAACACTGTAAAAGTGATACTTCCTTGGTTCACACAGCTGATGGTTGTGAGTTAGGCTCCTTTCACCCATGACACATCTGTATCCACAGACTTGTTGGCCAGATTTGTTAGCTAATCCTTGGTCCTGTGATCAGGAAAGAGTAGATTCTATCATATTATAAGTGTATCTGGGCAAGACTATCTATCTCATTGAAAGGCAGATGAGTCTGAAGGGTTTTGGGCTGCCAGAGCGAGTGTGGCCAGCTCTAAAAATTTCTGGGAAATTATAAACTTCATTTGTGTCCTGCTTGACTAGAGAAATATATATTTTACCTTACAAGTGGAAATCTCTTAACTTTTTCAATGGAAGCAACACTATAGCTGAGTGCTTCCACACTAAAACATGAACCCCAGGACTCATCACTGCTGACTGACACGAGTGTCATTCTCAATAATTTTAAGACTATTATTCCAAATGTAGAGGAATGCTTCTGGTTTCAGATGATGGCTGCAGGGACTTACAGGGGTAAGAGAATGAACAGATCTCAGGCAGTACAGATGGATTTTGATCTCCTAGGACATTGGGCTGGATGGGCCCTTAGGCTATCTGATGGAACAGGGAAGCACTCCAAAAGTCTAATAGCCTGCAGATAACATGAGCTGGGATTGCTCCTGTAATGAACTGCCTCAGAAACTCCAGGCTTATCTAAATATTTGACTAGGAACTATCTGAGACTATTTCAAAGAAGTCTTTAGTTCATCGAGTCTTCTGGTTGGTTGAGTCGGATAACCAAGGATCCAGACTGCAAGTGTGCAAGTCTGGCTACCTGGAAGTACAGATAAGGGGGTATCTACAGAGCTCCTCACACCGTCACATGAACTGGGTGCTGTGTTTCCAATGGAAATTTGTCTTGTCCAAGGGAAATATCTCCCTGCCTGTGCTCCCCTGCAGCTTCACATGGATCATTTCCATGAAATGATCAGTTTTCCATGAATCTGCATGTTCTGATGAGAAAAGATGTTTGTCTGGAAAATTCCCAAGCAGCTTGACGGGGTTTGCATGGGGTGACACAGGCCTGGGAGTGGGGTAATGTGGAGAAACATCACTGTGTCATGCTGTCCATTCTGTCTCCTGGGCGTAACCTCACTCCAGACCTGACAAACCTGTCACTCTTGGCTATAATCTCTGGCTTTTTGCCTCTGTTCCCAGCTCTCCACTCTCTTTGCAGAGCTTGTTTCCGAGGCTGCCTGCCATGATAAAGCTACTGTGGATATAGTTTTATCTTGGTCTCCTAAGGAAAAAAGACTCACATGAACACACTTTATATTATGCTTGGAAGAGCGCAGTGACTTTATCTGTGTCCTCCTCTGCTTCAGTTCTCTTGAAGTCTTCGACCATTTTCCACCAGATGTTGTGACAGAAAGCTCACAGATATAAAGTCCTCACAGTTTCTTGAATTATTCTTGCTCTCCCTCTCTTTCTGGCCCTGAAGAATGAGGCTGAGGGTGCTGGAAGGCCCACAGTCTCCATAGCTAAAGAAAGGGATCCATAAGTTAGTGCCTGTTCTGCCTCCCCTGTGAAGTCCATAGTAGCTCTCCCCTGGCTGTGATTCACCTCGAGTCCCTTCTCTTTCCCCTCTGTTTGCTGCTCATCAGAGAAGAGGAGAGACCTGATGGAAGCTGCTCTAGGGTTCTGCTTTGGCCACCAAAGCCATCTGTGGTTCTTCAGTTTATGACAGGAGATGTTAATGTTTCATGCTAATGAAATGCTCCTAGCTTAGCTAACCAGAAGTCTATGCAATGCAAACAACAAACATTCCTGCTTGAAAATTCACACTGTCCTCATTCCTCCAAAGACTGAAACCTGACCAACGAGGAGGCTCCCAGAGCAGCTGGTGCACACATTTGAAAGCCATGAGTCTTTTCACTCCCTCATAACATTTAACTGATGTTTTAGACTCATCTGCCTCCTCACCATGGAGTAACAAACTGTAGTGCTGGAAAATTTGAGGAATTCTGGTATGTATGTCATATAAAATCTATGTTTCTCTGCTAAGTATGCAACTGCAAAGATGAGCTTTCAGAGACTTGATGAAGATCAGGAGACTCCTGATGACTTGGCATCGGCTGGCAATGCCCCTTGTTCTAGAAACACCTCAGATGAGTAAGAGGCATTGAACAGAAATGACATGTTTTCTGGCTTCTGATAAAAATGTTGGCTTTGAATTCTGACACCAGGGTCTGTCTTGGTTGCAACACGGTCACAGTTACCACCAAAGATAAGGGTCATCGTTGTCTGCAGCTGCACAGAGTATCTGCAACAAGCTCCAAGACTCATCTCCCACATCTCATGCCAAAAGCACATTGAGAAGCAGTCTATGAGATGTCTCTGAGCTCTGCTGGAGGTAGGTGGTGTGAATGGCGACTCTGTCATCACCTGTGTCCCAAGAGTCCTGCAGGAAAGCGATTTTGTTCGTAATGGAGTAGCTCCTGTGAAGGCAGCCAGGGAAAGCTTTGGAGAGCAGCCTGGTGCTGTCAAGCCAGCCCTGCGCTTGCTCCTTTCCAGGGCTGCAGCAAGTGGACTCCAGCCCCGTGGGACCATGGCTTTCTTTCGCTTGCTTGTTTTGCTTTGGGGCTCCCCATGGGCTGCTGTGCTAGCGAATTGTACCACCCTCTGACCCTGCCTTTTTGGAGACACAACATACCTGCTCCTTGCATTCCCGGTTTGGAACCGGAGTCTCCTCCCCAACCGTCTACACACGCAGCTTCCTGGTGGTGCCAGAGAGGCTTTCACAACCACTTGCATGACTGCAGTTGACGTGTGGAAAGGCGATGATGTCAGGAGCAGTTGCTGCAGCAACCAAGCGTCAGGGTGCGTGCACCCTTTCCAAGAATTTGGTTGTGGTACAGACCTGATCCGGAGGCAGAGCAGCTCCTTCGGACAGAGCTTCATGGTAAATGTGAGTGTGCTTGTTGTCTTTGGTAACTTGCTCTGGTGCCTGGTTGTGGACATGGGGAAATGATCTGAGTGCATGGGAGCAATTCGATCTCTGCAATGGCTCGGGCTCATCCTGAAGAGTGAAACATGGGGATCAGCAAGGTCTGAATATTAAACTAGGCAAAGCAGAGAAAGGTGCAGAAAGGAGCCAGGAAGGAAGTGGAGGCTGGTCACAAACACTGCTCATCAGGGCAGTGGTCTGGGGAGCCTAAACTTTGTGCTTCAGGCTCCCATCTCTCTTTTCCTTTGGACCATATAGCAGCACGTCCAGCTGCTATACACTAGCCATGAGGTCAGCTCCATCTCTAGAACTCGCATGGGAGAGCGGCCTTGGTGCTGCTGCACCATGATCAGCCCAGGTCCATGCTCTGGGGGACCCTTCTGGGCAACAGATGCTCTTTCCTATGATGAGGCTGGACATGGTGGGTCTACAAGCGACCTCACTGTGTGTCCCACATTGCAGGGCTCAGGCAGGGCCATTGCCTAGGCTGAGCTGCCCCAGCAAGGAGGTTTTCTCAGCCCTGTTTGTCCCCCTCACCCTGGCCATGCAGGTCCCCAGCCTCTCCCCACAGGAGACTCTCCCTTGAGCAGATCAACTAAGTCAGTAGGGCAAGACTGGACCATCCAGAAGCAAAGAGGACAAAGGCTTCCCTTGTGTGCAACTGGGAGGAACCAGACGGGTCACTTCTTAATGAAAAAAAAAGCACACGTTTCAAGTTACCCGTGAGAGCAAGGAGAGGCCTCCGTGCCTCCAGGACTGAGCTCTGTCAAGCAAGAAGGACGTAAAATGAACAGCACAGGAGCACCGATGGATCAGTCAGCAGGCTTATCAATGGGGCTGGTTTTTAAGTGTCCTATTGCATTAGGATCCCAGAGGAAAACCTTCCAAAATAAGTCCCCCAACTCCAAACACATAGAAGGCTTTCTCACAACTCCTGCCCCATCAGTATCAGCCAGACAGTATCTTTATTATTATTAATACTATTCTTAATGGAAAAAACACACTCTGCAGGCAATGGATCCGATGTTTCTTGGTTAGCAGGGATAATTAGATCGCTGCAACTGAATGCTGTGAAGTGTTCTTGCTGTTATAAATAAAGGTCAAACGCAAGACACTTCCTGCTACTTTTGCTGACACGTGGCTGCCATTTAGTGATTCATAATCTCTACACACGGCTTGGCAAACGGAGGGGATTTTTTTTTTTTTCATAGGAGCTGTTTTCCACTTGTGCAAGCACAACAAAGGATTTAAAGGGGCCCCTTCCCATCCAGCTGTGGCCACTGCAGGTTTCAGCAAGAGGTAACGGCGGCGAGTGGCACGGGGGCCTGGGGGCTGAGCGACGTAAAACAGAGATCCCATCCACCACTGTGAGATTTTAGGGCTCTTCAGGCTGAGAAAACTGGAAGCTATGGCTATTTTTGTGTTTGTATTGTATTTTTTTTTGTTTTTTTTTTCCTCCATGGTGCGTCACGGTGCCTTGTGCAACAGCATCAACGTGTCCGTGGCTGAGCCGCAGAGGGGGAAACGGGTGCTGAGATAAGAAAGGCTGACAGTGTCTGTCTAGGACTGCAGCGGGCTTTGGTCTTCTGGGCTGGGCCTTAAGTATGAGATGATTTTCACATGAATTAAGAGCTATAGGGACAGTTCTGTGGCTTGCTCAATGCCTAGGTAGCAGGAATCTTGTATCCTCGAAATACCGTGGCAGCTGTAAGGGGGGAAAAGGACTCTTCAATCTGAGGAAGCTTCTTGGGCTTACTGAGCTTGCAAATTCAGGAAGACTTTCTTATTCTCGAAGGTTTATGTTTAAGCTGTGTGGAACTGTGCTTATTTTACTAGAGTTAACCTTTTCTGCTGGGCTTCTTGTGTCAAAAGTATCTGCAGGATTCACGGGTGAAGCATCGGCACTTTGTGAGCTGCTTGTATTTAGATGTTTAGGGTGAATGCAGAAAAGAACAATGATTTTTTTAATGCACTATCACTATTTCTGAGACTGCATTAGGGATCTGCTTCATTTCCAGGTTTGGTTTTAATGACCTGATCAGAAGTTTCTCGCTCATGGAAGTTTCCAGTGAGAGCTCTGCTGGGATGCATGAGCTGGGACGTGTATTTCTGAGCACCTAATTCCATTAAGGACTATCTTTTACCTTTGATGTTTGTCTCATTTCCTTTGCTTTTGGTAACATTCTGGTTGATTGTGTTCATGGGAAGCCCTGGGAAGCGGCTGGAATTCTGCTGTGATGATGCTGGGAGGGAAATCACCATTCAGCCCATTTGCTCCTTGCACCGAGAGTTAAAGCCGAGTGAAACGGGAGAGAAAAGGTTGGCTAGGGATGGGAAATCTGGAGGGAGCAAGCGAGTGGTGGCCCTGCAGAATGAATCATGCTGCTCAAAGTCATCCATTCAAGGCTGTTTCTAGGTAGGGAAGAGCCTCAGCCCTGCACAGGTCACCAGCCACCGCTGGCACGCGCAGGGGGAATGAATCACCGAGGCCGCCTGTTGCACTGAGTCACCTGCGTGCACAGAGACCTTCTCATACAGAGCAGTCCTCGGCCAGAACCAGCAAATCAGTAAAAAAAAAAAAAAAAAAAAATCCATGGCATTTTTTGGTATCCTTTGGTATCCTTGCAGTTTTGCTCCGTCGTACGCTGCCTCCTCCTGAGGATCTCGTCTGTGCTGTGTCCTGGTGCAGAATGACCTGAGGTTTCCAGCTGGCAGCGCAAACCGCAGGATCGTGTTTGTGGCTTGTTTGTTCAGTGTCCCGGTAACAGGACACTGGGCACCTGGAAACTTTGGCACGCAGAACGTCAGGGTTTCATTATCTTTTTCTTTTCTTCCAGATCCTAAAGCAAGTGAGGGAAAAAGGTTTAATAACCTTTTTTTTTATTTTTTTTTTTTTTTTGCAAATTGTATGAGGTAAAAAAACCCCAGCAGGCCAGTTTCTTCCCTGTTTACTTATAATCTGCATGAACATGGGCTTGGGAACAGAACGTGGCCTTAGATGCAACAGGAGGACAGAAGTCTGGAAAATGCCTAGAGCTAAAGGGAGGGAGAACAGCTGTCCATGTGGTGTGAAAAGCAGGGGCCAGCAAATGAAGTTATCACGAGCTGGGCTCCAAGTGGAGCTGTAAACATCTCGTGAAGGACGTTGTGGATACCAGAAGGCTCAGGAGGTGAATGGGCCAGAGCTCTGCCAGGATTAACTAAACAGATCCTATCAGGTCCATGAGCTGCCCCGAGCCACAGGGCACCACTGCAAGCCAAGATGTGAATGGGTGGTTGGGTGATGCCCTCATTCCTGCTACCACCTGCCCAACTATCCATCGCATGCTGTTCTCCTTCCCTGTTTTCCAGCCAGGCAAACTCTTTTGGAACCATATCCTAGAGATGTGAATGTCACACAGGCTGCATGGTTTAGCGCAGGAAACGTTGGTGCCTGCTATCTGAGAGAAATAAGTTGCTCGTGTTTCCCTGGGAACCAGCCCGTCAATGTAGCTCACTTGACTCCCCTGTTATTAAAATGAAATATGGGAGAGTAAGCGGGTATTTTGCAAGCTGTGGATGGGTAAGATGCTATTTGGATACTATTTGGTATGTAAAGAAGGGCTTAAATTCTAGTGCTTTTTCAGATAATTTATGTGGATTGTTACTCTTTTTGGATTACATTTGTAGCTTGCAGAGTTGTACCTTGACACACAGAACTTGGCATCTGCCTATAAAAAAAAAAAACTACGGCTCTTCTTTTGTGACATTATGCCAATGTGTGGATTATACAAGATATTTGCTCCCCATGCCCCTTGGTGGCAGCTTAATAATGAAGGTTGCAGTTTCTCCTCTATGAGGTTTCCGACCCTACTTCTTTGGAGCTTTGCTCCTCATGCCAGGAGCACCTCTGCTTCTGCTCTTGTGCCGGCTATTTGAGGGCTTATCTACAAGACTTAAAGGCTGCAGGTTACCTGTGGGACAAGCTATTTTTAGGAAAGGCAGTAGCAGGGTGGCCCTTTAGGCAGGTGCAGAGCACAAACAGCTTCCATGTGCTGAGTGCCTTGCAAACTCATCACAACGAGGAGCAAACAACAGGACTGCCTGCGTTGGCTGCAGTCCGTGAGCATCCACAGGCAGTGCCCAGAACGACAGCACAGTTGGAGAGATGGGGTTGCTCTCCCGATCCGGCCTGTGCCGAGATGGAAGAGGTGGTAGAGCAGGGGGTCTCTGAGGACTCCTCTGCAGGGATCAGCCCTTGTTCTCTCAGAAAGAGATGTTTTGGATGACTGGAAGTACTGCAGACACCAGGCCCATGCTGGAGATCAAAAAGGAGCATTTTTTCCACTGTTCCCATTGCAGTTCTGCCTGCCCTTTCCTCCCTTACCCGCTGCAAGATGCTCCTACGCAAGCAGTCAGCTGTTATCAGCCTAGCAGCCTCCCAGATTTCCACACTGGGGCCTGTTCCTTTGGACCTGCCAAATTTTCATTTCCTGAACTCTGTGTGTTCAGAATAGGTTGAGTGATTGCGGTTTCATGCAATCTGTACTGCACTGGCAGCAAGGCAAGTTGGTTCATGAGTGAAGGTTTCTATCTCCTTCCATAAGAAACCAAACTAGGTGGCCAGGTTTCCTCTGGGGATGACTTAGGCAGGTCCACAAAATCATGAG
Source organism: Rhynchotus rufescens (assembly GCA_032273925.1). Lineage (NCBI taxonomy): Eukaryota > Metazoa > Chordata > Aves > Tinamiformes > Tinamidae > Rhynchotus > Rhynchotus rufescens. The sequence goes on along the minus strand of JAVCKT010005566.1, from coordinate 5,218 downwards.
ATGTGTGGAGAGAGTGGATTATCACCATCTCTTTCAATACAAGAACATAAAAAGAAATGAAGATAGCAAGTTCAGAGCAAACCAAAGGAGGTGGCTGTTCATGTGGTGATTTAAATCTGCAGAGAGGGCTTGTCCTGCATGTGTGCCCTGTTGCTGGGAGAGGATATTGGCCACTAAACCAGTTGGACGTTGTGATGGCTGTTGTCCCAGTTCTCTTCTGTGTTGATCCCCAAGGTGAAGAGGACCAAGGGCAGAGAATGGAGATGGTGGCAAATATATTCCAGAGCATTCAGCACACAGAGATCTGACAGCTCGTCAAGCCCAACCCTTGTTACAGAAGTCCCAAGTCCAGGGCATGGTAGGGAAGTGATGGAAAAACTGTAGGGAATCCAGGAAAAGTAATGGGAGACCTTGAAGGGACTGACACACATGGGTTGTGATGAAATGGATGTGTCAGAGCCAGATGCTGTGAAGAATGGGGCACTGCAAGAGAGCAGGGCTCTGGGACCTGGACACCCTCTGGCCAGCGCACAGATGTGTGTATGTGTGTGGGGGTGATAAAATATGCTGTCTCTTGGCCTGCTTTTGGGCTGTGCTCCCAGGAAATCATTTCTAATTTTCCTAATTAAAGAGAAAACAAAGGGGGACTTCACCCAGGAGAACCTGCAGAAAAGGGATGATAAATGATTTTACAATTTAGCGGAAAAGAAGGCATGCTGAGACATGTGGGACACAGTGGGATGTGACACTTGATAGGTGCAACCTAGAAACAGGGACATATCCAAACCTTCGGAGTATATCAGTTTAAGGAGGAGTGTGATAGTCCTTCCATGCAGAGGCTTTATCTTCCACTGGAGAGCAGATGCTGCTCTCAGAAGGTACATTCTTTCAGGAACCCATTAAGGGAAGTCCTAAAGCCAGTGGTTTTGGGGACTTTGGAAGAGATAATTGTTTGAGCTATATGATTCTGGCAAGGAGGAATACAGAAATAATAATAAAAAAAACCTGCAAAGGGAATTTCAAGAGCTTTCCTCCACACACCTGGGTTGTTCTCTAATCATAAGGGAGAGCTGGATGTTCATCTTGTGTCAGGATTGTTTATGATAGCAGGGAAATACATACGATAGATCTCCCTGTCACCTAGACAGCTGGTCAAACGATGACTGAACAGCAAACGTCATAATTACTCATGCCTTTGAATTCCTGCAGCTATGCTGAAATAACCAAAGGTCACAAGGCTTTTGAGCAAGGAGCTGACTCTCTGAAGAGGCTTTTGAAACTTCCTGTAGCTTGTATTTACTTTCAAAGGCAAGCTCCTGGGCTCTCAGATTCCCTTTGTACTTTTGACAAAACCTTTTATTGACTTATTGTCAGGGGACTGTGAGGAGAGGAGGGGGGAAACATTCACAAGACGTGATATTATTTGATCTCCGCCTTGTTTATGATGAGGAGTCTTGCTTTGCTTAAACCTTCTAGCAGGATTTTGTATTTATATTAGATCACTTCTGTCCTGCACCGGACGTGGCTTTGCTTTTCCTCCTGGGAATGTACTTTTTTGTTTGACTACTCAAGTGTCCCTGAAGTGGGCGAATGAATCATGGAAATACCATATTACGTGGGGATGTTAAGACAATAATGCATTATATCTGAGCCCGAGTAGCCAACTTGCTTTCTCTGCTTTATGGGGAGCAGGTAGAAGGGATTGGTTTCTCTTTAGCAAACAAAATCAAAAAGGATGGAAAAATCATTTGGGCTGCTTGGAACGTTTTATTGTCATTACTTAACACAAGCACTTTCAAATTGTACATTACGTGCTGCTTGGGGGAACAGGTTGCTCCAAAGCCCGTCCCAAACCCTCAGTGTCACGAACCAGCAGCAGTGCCTTTGTGATAGTGTCTCTGGCTTCAAAAATCAGCAAAGCTCTGCTCTAAGATATTCATTTTTTTTAGTTCTTAAGTTATATTGTAATATGACAGCTCCTATTAGATGCAAATGTGTGAGTGGATCCTCCAAAGATCTGAGCATGTGCTGAACTTCTGAGGTGCAACGAGGACTTCTGCCTGCAAGCATAGCATTAACTGGGATGGCAAGAGTAGGGACTGGTCTGCCAAGCATAGGACGCCCCGTGGTTGGCATGCCATGGCTCTGCATCGGGAAGGATTGCTTGACTTCTGGGGGACAGCATAACAGCATTTCAAAATCTGTCAATGAAAAAAGCTGTGTGAAAAAGGTGGGGAATGTCTCTATATGCAGTGCCAGGAATATAGGATTCTGCAACATGTAGTTTCCACCTCCCTTCCTGCTTTCCTACTGGTGTCTTTTACAGGCAGCTAGATCTTGATTTTCCTAAAGAAGTGTTTCACCTCATGCTTGATCCTCATCTCACTTGACGGCTCATGGAATATGGCATTAGGTTAGTCAAGAAGAACCTACAGTCACTTAATGCCTTTGAATTATCACTTGGCTGCAAAAAAAAGGATGAATCCATCCTATAGATCCCCTAGGCATGACTTCAAACACTCATAAATTCAGAAATATGCCCACTATTGGTTTCCATCCTGAGCCTCACCAGTTGAAAGTTTGTGTGTTGAAAGACATGAGATCTGACCTATTTCTGGAAACTACTAGGATATTTTGGTGAAATCCAAAAACCACCTCAAAGAAGAGACATTCCAGGAAATATCCCTTTCTTTCTTCACGTTTCTGGCTGGCAGCTCTGTGGCTGTGCTGAACAAGGAGATCTTTCTCCCTAGCTTTTGGGTTACACTGTCAGCTTCTTTCTTTCCATCTGCATTTTGTTCATAGCCAGCCTGTGGTTCACAGGGATCTTTCAAGGAGAGGTATTCTATTTATCTTGCTAGGCCAGATCATGAGCCGAGAAGATAAATGCCAGAGGCACAAAAAGTGCTTATTTTAGCATTTCCCCATATTTCCCTGGAAATAATACTGAATATGACACCAGCATCAGCCATACCTGTCAATTCTTCGTTCTTAATGTATTTAACACTGTATTAAACACGTGCTTGTAACACAGCACTGCTCTGTTTTCCCACAGGTAATTGCATTCGCATGTACCCTCCAAATTTCTTGTAAGCCTGCGTAAGGCTTTTGAGCTGGCTGGGCTCCATTGCCAAATTTAGGCTGGAGAAAGACAGAGGAGCCCAGGGGACCCCAGCTACACAGAGCGCTCTAGATTTAGCTCAGATCCTTCCAATCGCAGCCAAGGGAGCTGCGAGCAGAGCAGTCCTGCAGCACGGCTCTTTATTTGCTATGGAGGAAATAGAAGTGCCATTCAGTAGGAATTGGCTCGCCAGCTTTCCCAGCTGCTGGATGACGAGCAGCGCTCGTGGGTCAGCTCGGCGGTGGGAACAGGGAGCACCAGCCTGTTCTTCACAGTGTTGAGGACTGGAAATGGCTTAAATCAGAGACAGCCTCCAGAGGCAGGTAGCTGGACCGTGGGATGTTGAGGACTTGAGGAAGGGAATCATGGCTTACTCTGCTTCTCCTCAAGACAGGTAGCTCTGCACCCTACCGTCCACCTGACCCCATTTCTTCATCATCCTAGACCCTGCCTACTCCTGTGGGAATGGCTGCTCTTTCCAGCCAGCACATTCCACCTCATTGCCAATCCTTCCCTTCCCAGACATAGCTGGTTAAAATAAGGAATGTGGCTCATTTTCCTGAAATCCCTTTAGTTTGCAAAGCTCTGCCTCCATCTGTAGGCTCTGTGGAGCTTTGGTGCTGAGGTCATGGAACATGAGCATGGCCAGGGTTGTTGCCTTTTCTTTGACAGCAAGAAGCTTCTGGGGTGCTTGTTGTCCAACACCATCCAGCTTCTGGGTTCCCTAAGGTGCTTTGCAGGACCCAGGTCTAGCTGTGACGGCACCAATGAAGCAACTGGAAGACAAGGCCTTGAAGAAAAGGATACACAAGGGCTGTATGTATGAATTGGAAAAGTCTTCATGGTTCTTATCGTTCTGTGTTTGAAGCTGGGAAGCCCAAGGCCCATGCTCTTGCTGTTTTCTCCAGATATTGTCCCGGCTGGGCAACCTAGTCCCAGCCTTGCAGGTATGAACCACAGCCAGGCAGCTAAAGGAGGATGTTTTTATAAAAACTTAAAATTCCTGAAGAGCAATTTGCACACACAAGTGTTTTCACAACACTCCATGTTTTCTCAAGTCCTGCTCCGTCAGGGCATCTCAAACCTATTTTTGGCAGTGCTTAATGCGGACGTTGGGTGGTATCTGAATGCTTGAGCTCTACTGGTGGATCTTACACATCCTCACACCACCTGATGGTCCTGGTGCACTCTTTCGCCCATGCTGTCCTCAAGAAAGCAGCTGGACACAGGGCTCGGCTTTCTCCTTGGCCTTCACCTTGACTTTCGCCTTCGCCGCCTTCTTCACCTCGCCATTTGCAGTGTTGGCCTACACTTTGCAACTGCTAGTTTGAGGTCACTGTGGATTTTCCTGCTTTCTGAGATGCTTTGAAGGGAGGAAACACCATACTCTTGCACGTAGGGACAGCATTTTGGGGACTTCCACCATTGCTCTTGCTTTTCCTGCATATTTTCCACACGAAGCTGCCAACAGGGAGCTGTGTTTCTGCCGGCCTTGTGGGATGGCTGGAGGTGCATGAGCAGCATTTTGGGGGGTGATTTGAGCATTTTGGGGCAACACCTGCAGCAGATCCAGCCAAGGCGGCTGGAATTAAGTGAAAACAAAGTGTTGGGTGGATATTTTGGGGGTTGAGGGGTGGACTGAGGCCTTCAAGGCAGGTTTTCTTTGGCTTGGGGAGGCCTGGCCCCACACAAGGGAGCCCTTGGCTGCAATTTGTTGGGGTTAATCCACCCAAAACGGGGTTAACTGGCCCCAAAAATACGCGCGAGGCGGGTGAGGGAACCGCAGCTCCCGCCGCCCAAGAGGAGGAGGAGGAGAAGGAGGAGGAGGAGGAGGAAGAGGCGGGCGGAGGGGGCTCCTCGAGGCGGGGCCGCGGCGGAGGCGGTGGAAAACAGCGCGGCGCCGCTCGTCGCCTCGCAGTGCCGGGAGGAGCCGCCGCCGCCGCCGCGCCGGGAGCAGCGAGACGCCGAGGCGACTGGGGCGGGCGGCCAGACCGCGGCCCCTCCGCAGCGCAGCGCAGCGAGAGAGGTAGCGGCCCCGCCGCGGCTCCCCGGCCCGGCCCGGCTCGGCCCGGCCCGGCCCGGCCCGGCGGCACCCCG
>JAVCKT010005564.1:0-27968 GCA_032273925.1 Rhynchotus rufescens | reverse complement strand
GGTCGTGGTTCATTGGGGGCAGAGTGGGGGGTGCGTCGTGGTGCATGGGGGGGTCCTGGTGCACAGCAGGTCCCCGGGCTGGTGCATGGGGGTCTCGGTGTTTGGGGTTCCCGGGGCTGCTGCATGGGACGGGGGGTGTTCCCGGTGCGTGGGGGGTCCCGGGGTGGGTGCATGGGGGGTCCCAGTGCAGTGCTGACGCCCCCCGCCCGCTCCGCAGAGCTCCCGGCACTCCAAGCTGGAGAAGGCCGACATCCTGGAGATGACGGTGAAGCACCTGCGGAGCCTGCAGCGGGCGCAGATGACGGGTGAGCGCGGGGGCCGCGATGCCCCACGGGGGCATTGGGGGGGTGCCGTGGGGCCAGCTCTCACCCCGCGCCCCCCTCGCCCTGCAGCCGCGCTCAGCGCCGACCCCACGGTGCTGGGCAAGTACCGCGCCGGCTTCAACGAGTGCATGAACGAGGTGACGCGGTTCCTGTCCGGCTGCGAGGGCGTCCCCGCCGACGTGCGCGCCCGCCTGCTGGGCCACCTCTCCGCCTGCCTGGGACAGATCGTGGCCGTGAACTACCCTCCTGCAGCCGCCGCGGCGCAGCCCGCGGCGCAACCGCTGCACGTGCAGCTGCCGCTTCCCTGCAAGGTGAACCCGGCCGAAGCCCTTTCCCCCAAGGTCTACGGAGGCTTCCAGCTCGTGCCGGCCGCCGAGGGCCCCTTCGCCTTCCTCATCCCCAGCCCGCCCTTCGCGCCCGGCTCGGCGCCGCCGCTCGCCCCGCTCTACGGCAGCACGGCGGGCGCTGCCGCCCCGGCCGCGTCGCCCGTGCGGGGGCTCACGGCGTTCGCGGCCGCCCAGGCCGGGGGGCCCGGCGGAGAGCGCGGCGGATCCGTCTGGAGGCCCTGGTGACTCGTCCTGCACGGCCGATACCCCTCCGCTCTGGCTCCGTTCTATGGAGCCCCAGTACAGTTTATTTTTTTGTCCTTTTTTGTCTTTTTTTATCAGATTTAAACAGAAAGACCTCACTACGAACAATCTATTTATTATTTGCAGAGGTTGGGATTGCGACTTGTATTTTTACTCCTTTAAAATGCCTTTATTTGAGATACCTTTTTTTAAAGGAAAAAAAATAAAAATAGTTTTGTAACAAATATTCAAAGTTTAAAGCCAAAGCTGTTTGTATCTCATGTCTGTGTGTGTGCGTGCCTGTGCTCACCCTAAGCCCTCCCCCAAGTTGCAGGTGTTCAAATAAATTCTTTGAAATAGATAAATCGATAAGTTTTTTCCCTCGTTTATTTAGCTGTGGTGGAGGGGAGCAGACAGGGATGAAATAGTCCCTGTTTCTGGGAATGATCTTCCTGACCCTTGTGAGTAGGGATTTAATAAAGGCAGGGGTGGGGGCAGACAGGGAATTTTGCAGAATTCCCAAAAGAAAAGCACAGATATAAATCTGAGTGGAACGGAGAGGGAGGAAGGGTCTCCTCAGTCAGCAGCAAGGATGAAAACCATCCCAAGGGAATGCCCGGTGTGGAAGGGATGGCTCTGGGCACTCAGCTCCCAGTTTATGGGCGGGGGGGGGGTCATGCAATCTTGCTGAGAAGCCCAATAAATGACACAGATCCCAGGTAAGGCCGGATCGGGACATTATCCATGTCGGCCAGGTACCCGGGATGCCCCTAGGCAAAGAGGGAATGTTCCTCCTCCCCCCATCCCAGGGCTTTTCCCAGCAGCTGCGTGAGCAGCAGAGGAAGCAGAGGTGCTCCCAGCTCAGAGAATGACTTGGCATTTGCAAAGCCACCGCTGAATCCCTCAGAGCCGCAGCTGTGGAAGGTAAATGCATTTTTTTTTCCCCAAATAACCCTATAAAGGGATAAGGCCAAATCCAGTGGTAGGCGCAGTAAGAGCAAAGTGCTGGAAGGGGAAAGTCCAAGGGATGGGAGGGCCAGGGCGATAACGGGGCTGCAGGGCTGGGGCCACAGCAGCAGGGAGGAGGAGGCCGAGGCCGAAGGCCAGCCCAAGGTCAGCTCCCTCCCTGCTGCTCTCTGATGGTTTTGAGGGGATTGATGCCCTGGGAGGATCCTCAAGGTGGGATGAGGCTTCTCCCGAGAACGGACACGCTCTCCAGGTCGGTGTTACCCTATGGAGATGCTTAATCAGACCCACTCCAGGTGGGATGCAGATCCATGCAAAAGTCAGCACCAAATCCCTGCCCTGTTATCAGATCCGCTCCCACTGCCTTTAACCTGCATCTCCATCGTGGGGAACACCCCCCAAACCCGACTTGGGGACCTCCCCGGGGCAGCTGGGGGGGTTCGGAGCCACGGGAGTGGGACGGTGCCGAGGCAAAGGCTTTCCCAGACACCTCACACCAATTAGCAGCCCTCGGAAGCTAAATTTAACCCCAGCTTCTGGAAGCAGCTCCTGGTTTACAGCTTGCTCATTAAGGCTGCTGCACATCTCGAGATTCTGCTCTCCCTTCCTGCAGCCCTTTGGAGAGGCGACAGCACCGAGCGCTGCTGTTCAGGATTTAAATCAGCTGCAGCCCCTGCCTGCTTATTTTTAGCGGTGACCTGTGTGGAAGGGGGGTAACCGCGGCTGCCCTGCGGCGGCGAAGGGGCTGCTCGAAACCAGCTCTGGTTTCACCCACGCCTGTGACCTGCACTGTGCACTTCACTGTCCCCCTCCTGCCGGGGTGGCCTGTCACTTCAGTGCCACCGAGTTGGCACGTGTGGAAAGGACCTGGCCCCTGGCTAGAGAAGAGCCGATGTCCCTGTGTCCCGCCACGAGGTCGGCAGCGGCCACGGCCGCATCCGGCAGCATTTTGGCTTTTCCTCATTCCCATTGCTGACCACACGTGTTACTGCAAAGCAGGGCGATGGGAAGAGGCTGGAATGGGAGCTCCGCTCCAGAGGGTCACAGCTCAGTCCCATTGCTAGGACTGCATGGAGAGGAGCCGTGTGCAGTCCATCCACACTCCCGCTTTGTGCCTGCATCCCGGTGCAGAGCCAACAGCCCTGCTTTGCTGCCAGGATGTGGTTCCAGCCTGTGGGAATAGCTGTGGGTTAGATTCAATCTCCCCTGCACCAGTGCAGCAGGGCTGGGATCCCGGGCACGTGTTCAGTGGTTGCAACTTAGGCTCTTGTGGCTTTGCTGCTGCTCTCCAAGCTCCTACACGCAGTTGGGGTTGTATTACAGACCTGCTCCTGCAAACGTCGTCCCTAGGAACCAAAGAACTGCATCCTCTTGAGGTCCTTGGCTGGTTCCCCCAAAAATGCACTGGACGGGAGCCAGGTCATTGGAATAGCAAGAGCCGGCGTGGAACAAGCCCTGTTTTCCAGATGTGAATTGCTGCTTGGAGCTCGTCTGCTCCAGGGGCAGAAAGTGCTGCAGGATGAGCCCTTGGAGAAGTATCGAGTGTCCTCCCTTCCACCTCGCTGGAAATCCATGGAAAATCCAAATTTGGTAGCCTGCAAAATGTAACACAGATCAAAGGGTTTGCAAATGTTATTTTTACATGGAGTGGGGCTATAAAGCCAGTTGTGGATTTAATTCTGCTTTTGTTGGGTTTAAACTTCTCCAGAGCCAAATGAAGTTGTTATGATTGGGTTGTAAGGATAAACCTCACTAATTACAGTCCAAACAAACCTTTGGGTCTTTTCACCAGGAAATCAAAACATGGGCGTTGTGTGGGATGAAGGAAGCTCTTTTTGTGATTTTCTTTTAATATCTCTTTGATATGCAGTATTATAAGGCACGCAAGGCTTCCAAAGGTCTCCCTCTGGCCCAATCCCATTCCAGAGGTAACAAAAAAAAAAATCCAGATACACCAATCACTTCTCTGCAGGATTATAACAGTGATGCAGAGATACCCCTCAGGTACCATTCCAGGTGATAAATTAGTGTAAACTGGTAAAAATTCCACCGGTTTTAGCAAGAATCTGGATCAAGGCCAGAGCTGCTCGTGCCATAAAGTAGATAGAAAAGATTGGAGGGGCCCCAGACTGAACTCGTCATGAGCCTGATTGACTCCAGGGCACGACCGAGCTGGCGACGATGCTTTGCTGGCGTCCCAGAGGAAATGCAGCTTTTCTACTGCACTTTCAATGTAATTTTATCTCCAATTCTGAACAAAAAGGATGGGCTTTTGGACGCCAGCAAGAAAAAGACGACTGCAAAAATACCGTTTGGGAAACAATCCCTTCGCTTAAGAGCTGTCAAAATACTTAACTCGATATAAAATCCTTTATAGGGTACTAATATTTATGGGATGAAAGGCAAAAGAAAAAAAAAGGCCCGAAATGCTAAACATTCGTGCAACCTCCTTTGCATATTGCTTGAGACATTTTGAGGATTTTGACTGCTTCTTCTGGAAAATGAAAAAGCAAAAAGCCTAATGCAAAAGCGTCTCTTTTGGAGCTCTCCTAATCCCTGTAAAAATTAGCCAGACCACCCTATTTTGGACCTTGCTAATGCGAGCCTATTAGGGCTCTGCTTCCCTGCAGTGCTTTGTTTCCCACCTTCTGCGCCTTGCACGAGCTTCTCTGTGAATCCATAGCCTCAAATTCCTTCCCAAGAGCTCGGATGGGAAGGGATGCAGCCTGTTCTCATTTGCTGACCCCTTTCAGGATTGATCCGACCGAGCTCCACGGGCCTCCACCTCCTTCCACTGTCAAGTGCTATATCTCAGGTTCAAGGGATGCAGGAGAACACGTGTGTCTGGGACTAGCTGCAAACGGATTTCTTCGAACCATCTCATAAGATATGGATGATGGAAGTCTCCCACTGATGACCTGTCAGGCAAAGCTGCAGCACTGGGTGCTGGATGGGATGACACATTCATAGATAACAAACTTTGCTGTCAGTCACCCGTGCTGCTAGACGGGGACTTGACGTGACAGCTCTGGCTAACAACAGTTTTGACTGACGGCTCCACGAATTGCAGAATATGGAATGTGAAGAGAAGCAGGACTCGTCTCCAAGTGGACAGAGCCCTGATGCATTTGAAAACCCGGAGCAAAACGCAGGCAAGTTTTAAAGTATGGTGGGCAGAGCCCCTTGCCATGATGCTGCCCTGGCACCCGCTTTGATTACCTGCTGGGGAGCATTAAGCTCTGAGCTTCTCGTCAGGGCTGTCCTGTCGTGGCTGGGAAGAGCATCCTGATGGAAAACCCAGGCACTGGAGAGAGAACAGAGCATAGGGAGAAGACGGTATAGAGAGAACATAGAGTATAGAGAACATATAGCTCCCCAGAGCAATAGAAACCCCACTGTGGCAGCCGAGCATCAGGAAAGCAAAGGTCAGGACTCCATCCCGAGCTGAGCACCGATGCCTGAAGGATGGATGAGGACCATGGAGTGAGTGACTCCCACATCCTCCCTGGAATCACCATTTTTCCCTGCTGCCGTTGCCCCAAGTTACACCCAGAAGTGCCTCTTCTCCTAGACATGCAGATGCTTGGAAAGGCTACTCCCCTCCTCGCCTGTCCTCCCGGCTCCCTTTCCTCTCCTCCCTGAACCCTGCTGATTATTTCGGGCGAGTGCCGAAACGCAGCCGGCTCCGTCCCGGGGCGGGAAGCCAGCGGGTGAATCAGCTGCAAGCCAAGACACGCTCCGGGATGCGGCTCCAGGGAAGTTACTCATCCCGTAAGTCGCCCTTGGCTTTTGCTCGGCCTCCCTTTTCCCATCGTTGCAAGGATCCTGCTGGAGCCGCGGGGCTGGGAGAGGCTGCCACGGGACACCCGGCCTGGGAAAGCGCCCGCCTGCCAAGGAGCCGTCCTGGAATGGCAAAGCCGCCCCCGGCGCCTCGCTGATCTCATTGCACCACTGCACACAGGAGCTGCAGGTTTCACCCTCCCGCTGCGGCACGGAGCAGGGAAGGGAGAAGCGGAGCAGGCGGAAGGGAGCGGGTGGCAAGAGGCGGAATTCACAAGCTGAGAGGCTCCTTGTCGTGTCCCGAGCCATGGGATGTGCCCGGACCTCACGTGGAGCACACGCGCTTTGGGAACGTGGTGTGTGCAGGAGGAGGGATGCGAATCCAGGGCGAGGGGCTTGGGGGAAGCTGCAGGTCTCGGCTGCACGTGGATGCACCAAGCTGCAGAGAACGGCTCCCCCGTGGGACCCTGTCCCAGTTCAACGCTCCGGGCACAACATGCGTTGTTTTTTTGGGGGAAATATCCGCCCAGAAACCCCAGGCAGCACTTTGAACGTTTGAGCAGGTCCCTTTCCTCGCCCTTTGAACGCTCAGCCTCTTAAATCAAACCTACCTCGGCTTCGGTGCGAGCTGACGAGGGAAATCCGGAGCTGCTTGGGGCCAAAGCTAATGTGTTAAGCACTGAGATACAGTCCAGATGTGGAGCTCTCCGGGGCCACCACTCGTCTTTGAGCTGCTTGTTTGACACCTCTGGTTTCGACATTAGAAGTCCCACCAGGGGGAAATCCTCATGGCCTGAGTTATGTGCTATTCACGGACAGGACTCTGGGCAGCCCTTGAAAGAGCCTGTAATAAAACCTGGAATAATGGTAAATTATTAGCATAGACTGGGAAAGGGGCTCTATTTTTTAAGGCAGCTGCTTTTATGTATTTTTTTAATATTATTTTAGTGCTGGATGAAGATAAAAATCACTCTGCCTCCGAGGAATGGGGGAATGCAAAAGAGGCAGAGAAGCGTGTGAACGCTCCAGGTCCCGTTTGGAAAAGCACTCGGCAGGCAGTAAACCGGAGCTCCTTGAGCTAAATTGTTTGCACGTGAGAGCAGAGGGCTTTTCCCCTCCAGATCCTGGGCTCGTGCCCCAGCCACCGACAGGGTGTTTCAGCTTTCAGAGCCCTGTTAATCTCTGCCTTGCTCTGCCCTCCTCCATGTGTTTTCCTTCTGATGCCTACCTAGAAAATGCCCCCAGGGCTCTGCCCTGCCACAAATCCCATCCTTAAATTCATAAATTCTTCAGATTAAGAGCAACTTGGGTGAGCAGCTGCATGCAGGAGCGGGTGCTGCTGGGCTCTGCACAACGTGCACGTGGTTTGGGCTATATGGTGTGCACCCTACGTGCCCCTATCTCTGTGCCCTGCCAGCTCCACGCAGCCCTTGGCACCTCCAGAGAGCCCTTTCCCGAGTGGCATCGTCCTCCTGCCCTGGGGACGTGGCCTCCGTGCTCTGATTCTCCCTGCTCTGCCTGGCAGCTACGGCCAAGGGGATTAACCACTCGCTCCCGTCCTTCCCTGCCAGCCCAGGAGCTCATTACAGAGGCTTTTAGTATTTTTAACTCCCTTAAATGAATCAGCCCTTAATCGGCACCAAAGCGGCCGCTTTTGCCAAGCTCCATGGGCTGCATCGTGGAGACCTCCGTCCTCTCCCTTGATATGCCTGGAAGTGGCAGGATATGCCAGAATTTCTCCTGCCCTTGAGTTGTCTTCCAGACACGCTGCTGTTTTGTATTTTTTTTTCCCCCCTCTCCCTTCCAGGGCTCTATTTTGCCTTGTCGTTCTCTTTGCACGTCTGTTTTTCCGCCCGCTTGGTGTCAGCCCCTAAGACAGAACATCCAGAGCAGCTACCGGGCTCATTCAGAGGGTGACAGAACCAAAAGGACATTTTTTATTATATTTTTTAGCCCTATTCATGAGAGATGCCACTTCAGAGCAGTCATTGTCCTTACATCCCAAGAGGACACGTCCACTTAATACCATGGACTTCACCAGTGCCAAAGCCTTGGAAGGGGGTGCAGCGACAGCTACGTGTCCCTATGGCCACATAGAGTGAGGAACCAGCCTCTGCTCTTGGTTACTGCTGGAATTAGCTTAATGATTAACAAGGAAAGCACAGAAGACCTAAATACATACATTTTCTAGATTTTTTTCTACAGAGTTTTGCTCACCTGTAACTACCAAGGAAGCCAGGGAAGAAAAGCAAGGCTGAAAGAAGACAAAACCTCAGTCGAGGTTCCAGCCAGGGCAGCACTGTTGATTTTCCAGATCCAGTGCAGCAGACTTGGATCCAGCTCCGTCTGGCTGTGGACGTGGTGCCCGGATCCCGCTGACCCCTGACTCATCCCGCCGGAGGAGCCGCTCGTCCTGCCCGGCCGGTCCCTGCCCAGGTGCGGCTATTTGCTCAGGCAGCCCTAAAATACAGGTGTTAATTAGTAAGAGTAACTCCCTCCCTGCCCCGTGCGAGTGACCCCTCTGCCCTGTCGCTCCAGGACATGTTGGAGAATCCCCAGTGTTAACCCAGAACGGGCTCCATACTCCCTGTTGGAGGAGAAATCACCAAGACATTAATTTTGATGCAAAAATCATGTTTTCAGCCTTTCCATTCTAACTGCACCCAATGCTGCAAGTGCTGCCTGGTGTGTCTGGAGACCATCCCAAACTTTTCAAAGGAGGAACGTGGTGCAATCCCACTTCTATTCCAGGGAGCCCACAGCAACCCGGATGAAGCCTCCACGTGGGAATTCCAAGAGAAGCAGCTTTTGGGGCAATGGAATTCCTCCCGTGGGAACTGCAGGTGCTCGGCACACGCGTGGCCGGGTGCGCCGCACACGCGGCCCCAGCCGCGGGAGCGACGGAGCTTCCAACATCGCTCCGAGGCTGCCAAGCAGCCAGACGGGAAGATTATATGGTAGCAAGCACAGCCCTTCTCCCTTTGATGTCGGGTTTATTGGAGCTCGGGCAGACACTGAAGAAACACAAGGCGCAGAGATTAATTTGCAGGCGTTCTGCGGGAAGATTTCTTCTGAAAAATAACAAAAAAAAGAAAGAAAACAACAACAAAAAAGCAGATATTTCACCATTTCTAAGCAGCAATTCGTTCCCTCTTATTTATGGCTCGTGCTGAAACGTCTTGTCACATGCTGGTGGCTGCCAGCTCCCTGCGATGTCAAAACACGCGGGGCTGGAAGGCTCCGGCTCAGGTGCCGAGCGGTTCATTCCGCCCCTCCAAAGCCAGGGAAACACAAAAGCAGGATGTGGTGGCATCCCACAGGGAAAGGCCCTTGGAAAAATGCAGCCGAGGGGAAAGCAAGCTGGAATTCACACTAGGTTTAAAATATATGGAGCTAATAGGGGTATTTCTAGGAAAACAGGGTGAATTTGGGTCAGGACAACAGCCTCCTTGAAAGATGGTAGAGACTCTATTTCTTTAGAAGTACAGATTTGATTTTTTTTTCCCCCCCTCCTTGAACTGTATATATAGAGGGTGTTTTCAGCCTGATCCTGAAAATGTTTCTTATTGGAGAGAGCACTGCTGTATGCACAAGAAAAAAAAAAGGAGCATAAAGCTTTTAAACAGATGTGGAGAGAGAGGCGCGTGTCAGAGACAGAGTGTGAGAAAATCATTTTAAATGAGGATGCAAGGTGGATGTTCCTAAATCAAACCAGCTCACGGAGCGATCCCAGATTCGGGCACTAAAAGTGCTATTAGTAATAGCACCGGGCTGATCATCTACTGGAAAAAAAAATGCTTTTTTGGAGATTGCCTGGGATTTTGGGCTTAGCGGCTGATTCCCAGGGCAGCTCAGCTCTTCCTAAAGGAAAGAACTCAAACCATGGGTGCATTTCTTCCCCCTTGCATCTTGCCAGATCCTGACAAATGAGAAGAGCTGGGAGCACCAGAGAGGGGAAAATCATCCTGCATGATCCCATTTTTGAGGGGACAAAAGCAGGTTTGTGTCCTGCCGTGAGCCCAGGCCTCCTTGTTTTGCAGCCCTGTTTCATTCCCCACGACTGCATGTGTCCCGTGCACCCTGGCTTTTGCCAAGGGTTTCCCTTTCTTCCAGTTCCACTTTGCAAGACAGGCCCTGAGCAAACACAACCTTCTGCCACCTCTTCCCATGGGATTTTGGGGAGCAGGACGACTGCACTCAGTTAGATGCACATTTATGCATCAGCCTCAGCCCGACAGCTTCGCTTCCCACCCTTGCAGGTCACCTTGCAGAACCCCCAGGAGCGTTTTCCTACCTCCAGCCCAGCTGTTCTCTACCCCGAGCTATAAAATAGGGCTGCAGAAGGGAGGTGCAGGTTGCACTGGAGGAATCCTGCCACATTCTGAATATCCCTCTCCTCCCTTTGGTATCTCCTTCCTTGGCCAAGGGTAGGAAACGTTCTCCATCATCCGCCCTGCATTCCAGCCTGCAGGACTTGGTGCATCCTCCTCCATCCCATGTATTGTAGGGACTCAAAGGCTCCTGCAGATGCCACCTTGAGCACCAGCCTCTCCCAGCAGGAAACTGGAGGGAGGATCTGCTGCAAGGAGCAATCCAGAGCTATTAGGTTTTAACAGCCTGGCTAATTCCCTGCTAGCAAAGTGGAGGCAGGAGGAGCGGGGCTGCTCTGGCCTTCGAGGGCACTTTGGGGAGGAAGGAGCCGTGAAATGCAGAGCAGGGTGGCACGGAGCTGCTCCCAGCACCTGCACCCGTGTCTCCAGGGCTCCTGAACCAGTTTCATTGCTCCCTGGTGAGGATGGAGCTCGCAGGCTGTTTGCTGAGCGCTCCCAGAGGCAGCACAAGGGCGCTGGGCTAAAGCAACCATTGCCACATGGTGTTGGGAGCTGCCCTAGGACACCTGTTTGCTCCGCTTTATTTCTCCTTTCCGGCTTAAGCCATCTACTCTCTGGGAGCATCTCCAGGAGTGCCATGGGGACACGGGTCCCACTTCCCTTAGGGCAGAGGGAATTGCAGCAGGAACCAGGGACTCACCACGCCATTCCCATGCCAGGGAAGGAACACAGCGGCAGAACCAAGGAGCCGTGGAGGTCGCCGTGCATCGTCGCCTCCTTGCAGAGCGTCCCTCCTCACTGCAAGGGGAGCCGAATCCAGCAGCCCGGGGCCCGCCGGGGCATCGCGCTGCCTGCAGAAGTTAAAATAAATCCGTGTTGATCCCTGGGCAGCAGCGGTGTCAAGGTCTGCCCGCGCAGGGCAGGGCGAACGCGGCCCGTGGTCCCAGGCCTGTCTGCAGCGTCTGCCTTTCGCTGGTGCGGGCTCCGCGAGGCCACGGCTCCCCGGAGGGGCCGTTTGGAGAGCGAGGGGGAGCAGGAGAGAAAAGAAACCCCCTTTATGATGGGCACAAATGTTACAAACACAGAGAACTTTAATCCATTAAGGGCCAAATGGATGCCGTAAAACAGGCATTTTTCTACCATTCCTATCCTTTGATTGCACCCTCACGTTCCCAAGCATTTACTTGGACAGCAAAGGAAAAATCCCAAAACCAAACCTTCTGCCTATGCTTCGTACATCACACTCCACCAAGGAAGAAATTCCTTATTCCTCCCTCACCGGGCAAGTTTCCATCCCTTTTCCATCACAAAATCCCATCTCACCCAGCCCTTCGGGACTAACCCCGCTGGAGCTATTGCGCTTTGAGGCAGCAATTCCAGAGGCTAAAGGAAGACTCTCCCACGTCGCATGCTGGTCGCTTCCTCCCGCGACATTTATAGCATGTCCTGGGCTTGAGGAGCAGCGAGGGATGTTGGAAATAGCCCGGGTAATTAGCTAGCGAGGGACAAGGATTCATTCCCGGACTTTGAAGCGGCCAACGGCCAGGATGTGATGCTGCCTTGGTGTCACTTCCTCGCTTTCCGCCTCACCTTACAACCTTCCTCTTCTCTTTAGCCCTCCATTAAATCATTCTGCAGAGGGCTGGGGCCGGGAGGTTTTACCTAAGCCCTGCTTAAAAGTAGAACTTTGCAAACTTTTCAGCTGCGGTGCAAAAATAAGTCTGTTATCCCACAGTTGCATCTTGCAGGTGGATTTCTTTTGTGGGATTTTTAAGCCACCCTTTTGCTTTACGATGCTCTCCCCCCTCACACGCCACCGGCTAAATAACTGCAATTTTCTTTCAAATGCAAGGCATGGCAATAAACTTGGCAGGAAAATCACTCCGAAGCAAATGGCAAAGCCTGTTACATGCAAACCAGGGGCTTCCTCGCTGTCGCAGGCGGGTACGTTGCTGGTAGTCTGACCTCCACGGAGGCAAGACTAAGAGCAAGATCAGAGTCCTTTAAAAAAGGATTAAAAAAGAAATCAACCCAAATCAAAATGAGCCAATATGTACCACAAATAAAGGCTTCTCAGCAAGGTCTTCTAAGGATAAGAGTTGTTTTTTCCCAAAAGACACAGACAGCTTTCAAATGGAGGCATTAAATCCCAAGCAAGGCACAATTCAAGGTGAGTTTTGCTTTCCCTGTGCCAGCAATCCCAGATTCCTGCCCCATTCCTTCATCCATTCACCCCAACCTTCCTCCCTGCAGCTCCTTTTAAGTTTAACGTGGGGCCTTGCCGGGTGCTGCAGCTCCTTCCCTTTCTCTGCTCCAAACCTAAGCCCAGAGATAAAGGATTCTTATTCCTAGCCCCATGCCATTATTCTTTTTAAGTGCTCTTTTAAAAGATTTTTTAATTATTTATTTTTATTGTTTCCCCTCTCTGGACAGAAACTTTGTTCAGAAGCGGAACCGCTGTCCCGCTGTCGCAAACCTCTTTGAACAACAGAGTCATTTCTCCTTTCAGCCTTTTCCTTTCCTTCCCCTCTCCCCAAAGGCCGACGTTTTATTGGGCCAATTATCGGGGCTCTTTTCACACGAGCCACTAATCAGGCTTAATGACAGCACCGCTTGCGACCGGCTCCCATCCCACTGCGTGGCCAGATGTGGCATCACAGAGGAATAAGTTATAGGGGTGGGAGACGTCTTACGGATCCACCTCATGCAGGAACCCACCTCCCTTGACCACCACCTGATGGTCATTAAAACAAAGGGTTTCCCCCCATTTCTAAGGATGCTTTCTTTGGTCTGACAATCTCAAACCCCAGGAGTTATTTCTTTATCACATATAAGGCACAAAAAAGGAGCTCTTAACTCAAAGCCACCTCTCTGGCCAGGGATGTCTATGAGAAGTGCAGGCTATGGAGCTGTCACGGGGACGGTGACCTGTCTAACTGACGGAGTTTACTGTCAAATGCTTTAAATGTCTCTATCTGAGAGGCCTGCTAGCTCTAAGCTTATTTTATAGCTTATATATGAAGCTTAAGCCCACACATTTTGCAGGTTAATCACAGATGAAAATAGCAGCAAATGAGTCTTCCCCGCGCTTTGCAGCCCCCACACTCGGTTCTTGTCCCTTTTTGGGACAGACTAATGACACCAGATGATGCTACAAGTCATTTGGAGGCCCCAATGCCACATTTGGAGGCCTTGAAAACAAGCACCAAATATTAGGGCTCAGGTTCACAGCAACTGAAATATTCCCAGAGAACCGAAATATTCCCGAAGAGCACCCAAAGAGATTGGAGGGTCTTTTCCTCACTGCATCAAGGAGCTAATTATTGTATCAAACAGAGCTAGATTACCACAGCTGCATTTATACAGCTCTTCTCAATGCGTTATAGCAAGAATATATTTTAAAAAGCAGATACTTCTATGACAACTAAGACTACCATGCATTACAGAGGGTAGAAGAACGTGCCAACATGAGGGATTTGTAATAAGCAGCCACTGTCCTCAAATAGTCTCTAAAAATAACTATATTTTATATTACTACCCTATCACCACCGACTGTCATTTATTAAACTGGCAGAATCACTTATGGGTGACATCTGCTATGAAAGACCAACCACGTTCTCTACTCCTTAGTAGGGTCTTAATAGTAGCTGTTGTTTGAAGGGTCTGCAAAGAGGTTGGTCCAAAACCCTCCCCTCTTGCTCCCTCGCAGCTTCTCCATAGCATGTCCTAATGCAGCACTAAGCACAGCCCAGCACTATTTCTATAGTGATAACGAGGCAGCGCTTTGGAAACCAATATAGAAACCTCCCTTAAGCTTTGAGTTACGTATGGAGCAAGCAAAGCTTGTGATTCAGCAAAGCAAGCCAAGGAAGCCCTGCCACATGCGCCTGCCCTTTGCTAACCCCAGCAATTAGAAAGAGGCAGGTCTTGGCAGCAACTTTTGGATGAGGAGGTGAGGGAGGGGGAAAAAGATTGTTGTCTCACCCTTCTGCTGAGAGCAGGTATAAAAAATAGACATAAAACCCTTTGCGTGGAACATCTGTTTGTATAAGGAGGTGAGGCCACAGCCAAGGCAGTGGCTTCTGAGGGCAAAACTACCATAGCAAGGCAGAGTATTGAAGTACCAAGGAAAACCCAGCCGGCTGCACATACATCCAAAATCCCAGCAAAATTCTTTGGTTCCAGGGCAAAAAGCAAGAGTGAGGAAGAGTTTCTTGCATGAGAGCATCACTTTGCTCTGCCCATAACTCAGCCTGGGCTTCTAACACATCTCTCAGCTCTCAAAACCCACCAGCTTTTCCAAGGAAACACACAGGGGCAGATCCTTTGCACCCTGCGATCCGACTGATTTGCTTCCTGCAGACTCCCAAACCGCCAGGAAATTCCTTCCTCTCTCCACACAGCTCTAGACAAGTTAGATGAAAGGGGGAAGGCGGCTTCTCTCCAGCCCCCTTTTCACAGCAGCTTCATGGCCACGGCAGAAGACTGGGTGGCTTTGAAAGCAGAAAAAGCCGAGGGGTGGAAGGCCACGAAGAACTGACTGATCTTTTAATATCACAGACAGCATCCTGTCTCACAGACATTTGGAAAAAAAATTCCTAAGAAACAAACAGTACCCACGTTATATTGTGAGCATTACGCAGAGTTTGGAAATGAGTTGCAGTGAATGGCTGAACAGATTTTTCCTCTTTTCCTGCTCGTGGAAGATCTTTCTCAGTGCATTCATTATCTGGAAGCATTTTTTTCCCCAGTTTTGCCACCTCCTCCTTATTTACAGCCCAGGCCCTAGGGGTGTGGAGCAGTGTGGTTGCCCCTTGGGGCAGCTCAGTTGCCTCTAGGCCAGTGTGGTTGCTCATTGGGCTGCCCAGTTGCCACTTGGGCTACTGCGGTTGCCCTTTGGGCAGCTCACTTGCCCCTTGGGATGCACAGTTGCCCCTTGGCCGGTATGGTTGCCCTTTGGGCAGCTCAGATGCCTCTAGGCCAGTGTAGTCGCCCTTTGGGCTGCACAGTTGCTCCTTCAGCAGCTCAGTTGTCCCTTGGCCACTGTGGTTGCCCTTTGGGCAGCCCAGTTGCCCCTCGGGCTCCACAGTTGCCCCTCGGGGGAGGCCCGGGGCCAGGCCGGCCCATACGTCACCATGGCCGCGCAGGGCCTCCATGGCGCCCCATCAGCGGGGCCCTTTGTCCCCCCGCGGACATTCACGGCCTGGCCTCGCCGCGCCGGGAGACAGAAACAAATTGATCCACAGAGGCGCCCACCCCGCCGCCGCTCGGGGACACGTTTTAAGCAGACAATAAAAGGGCATTTCAGACTGTTTAAAATCTTGAGAAAGGGCTGGTTTCCATGGCGATGCGATGGTAGGCCTGTTGCGGCCCATTAAACTCCAATCACATGTAAATCTCCCCGCAGGCCTTGCTCCGTATTCATCGCCGCCGCGGGGCAGGGGGCGGCCGGCCCAGGAGCCCCGACAATAACCAGTTTGTTTATCAATTCAGGTGCCATTTAATTGGCCCCATTCAGCCCCCTCTTTGTTTAAAGTAATAACCTGCTCAAAGGCCCACTGATTTATAATTTCCAGCACTCTATTAGATAGGCTTCCTTATATCCTTAGTGCCACCTCATCGCCAGGAAGGAATAAATCAGGGCTTGGCCCTGGTGCCCTACTCCGGGAAGGCCTCGTGTCCTCCAAGGGCCTCCTCGGCGCTTGCAGGAGATGCTATGGTGGGTCAGACCTCGGGTTGGACACCGGCACCAACGCGGTGTGGGGTGAGAGTTGGCCTGTTGCATGACTATGCAACGGAGAGCTCAACCAGAAGGTCTGGGGGGTCAATGGCCACCTCAACACCAAGGAACATGGAGCCCCCCTTGGTTGTCCCCTCAGGGATGATCAAGATACCAAGAGTTGCTGGGAGAGGTTGTGCTGTATAGACCAGTCCCTCAGTTCTCTGAAATGTAGCCCAAACCTCCTAAAAATCCTCCCTGGAAATACCTGCTTGGAACATCACGCCAGGGGAATCTTCCAAGGAGAAGCTCTAGGAAGAAGAATCCATCGGACCCTGGAGATAAACAGAGGAAGATAGCAAGTCCCATGAAGACATGATGACTCAAATTCAGTGTTACTTGATTTTCTCCATCACTCCCTTCTCAGAAAAGGAACTGCTGTGGGAAACAGCTCACAGATCATGCAGTCACGAAAGCCATCCACAAGTGCTGGCCAGAACGTGCCGCCATGTGCAATGTGCTGCACAGATGCACCAAGGAGGGAAAAGGGACATCCTCTCCATCCTGATTGCTATTTTGAAATTAAAATTCCTGTTAAAATAGGGAAAAACATCTGCCTGAGTTTTGGCTGTTTAGCAGAAGGGTTGTCAAATAATGAAGTGGAAGGTGAAGGTCTAGTGCCTGTGCCCCCTGCTCCTCCTGCCCGGTAGGTTCTGCACTCATGAAGCCAGTTTAGTCTCCTTGTCCTCCAAAAAGGTCTTCTCCTAAAAGGCCTTCACCAGCAGGATCTCCTAATTGCCAGCAGGCTCCCAACATTCTTTTCTGGCATTTGGCCCTCAGCAATACACTTGGTTCAAGGGTTTTGCAGGGGCTGAACACCCTAACATCTCCCTTTGATGGAGGGAAAATGCACAGCTCGATGCCAGAAACTTCGCAGATTTGCTTACTCAGAAAGCCTATCTATCTGCAGAAAAAAACCCAAAAAGCCAAAACCACAATCTGTAAAGGCATGAAAATAATATCAACTGCACCAGTTCCTTGGGGTTTTTTTGTATGTATTTTTTTTTTTAAATGGTTTTGTTGGGTTCTTTAACCTAAGTCATTGCTATTTGGAGCTTGACTAAGAGGATTGAACATTTGAGTAATTAAAGAAGTTTCCAGTTGTTTTTTTACTTAAATGGCAGATAGCAAGAAAAGCTCGTGGCAGTTTATGCCCGAGAGGAGGCTCAAATCCCACGCCCGACCAGAGGATCCACTTTGGCAAGGCAGAGGAGGGGAAGGGAAGGAGCAGAGAAGGTCAGGGGTTAAATGACAGTATTGGAAAGGGTGTTTTTTGCAGGAGAAAAGTGGGTTTTGCAAACCCGAGAGCAGTCCCAGAGGTCCCCCCAGCCCATGGAAAGCTACCCCTCACTGTTGTTTAAGAGCAAGGTGGAAAAGGATCAAATCCATGAATACATTATCCTGGAGACAATGAGCTCACGTCCCAATCCTTATTTTTCAAATGAGAAAAAAGAGGGAAAAAGGAAAAAAAAGCATAGTGACACAAAGATGAAAGCCTGCTGATTTTTCTCTACTTTTTTGCAGGCTCTGTCATGCAGAGAAGCAGTTCAGAATATGCCCGCTCTGCACACACGCACGCATCTCCTCGCTGATAGCAAGACACGGTCTAATTAAGAAGAAATCCACACAAACCCCTTACAAAGTCTGAGTGGCAGGTTATTATTGTAGCAAAGTGCAACCTCTGCCATTTTGTCAAGAAAAGCCCATCAAATTAGAGAGAAATAAGATGTCCATCTGTTTCATGAATGGCAGCGCCGCAGAAAAATCAGATTCCCACAAGTTCCTTAAGTCCCAATTATTCCCAGATTATCTTTTGAGATGGGGGGATCTCGGCTGAATAAACCACTGGCCCTGTTACTGACAGCCTGGTGCATCTCTAAGGAGGGTCCCAGCCCCGGGTTAAGGTGTCACCCCCCGGGTGACCTCGGGATGCTGCTTTATGGACTGACAGCAGATAAACAGCCCCGGTGCCCCCTCGCTTTTGGCACGGCGGCCGGGCAAACAGCGAGGCCGGTTGCCTTAGAAAGTTAAAGGATAACGAGGGGGGAGGCAGGCAGGGCAGCCTCGGCTCAGGGGCCTCCAAAGCCAGCGCTGAGGAGGGAGCGTCAGGAGGCAAAACCGAAGGCGAAAGGGGAGGCAAAAGTCATTGCGGTGGTTACGGAGGGGGCTTTGGGGCTGTGTCAGCAGCTAAACTTCCTTTCACGCATGCAGAAAAGCCTCCAAAAGGGGCTTTGAGGTCTCTATTTTCTTTCGGACACTGCAATTATCTTGGGGGGAATGCCCCGAGTTTTGTCGCCTGCTTTGCAGGCGCCCTCCCCCATGGAGGGGAGCTTCAGTTCTCACCACCCACATTCCCACTGGATGCGCACCAAAGAATTTTAAAGATTTTATTACTATTATTATGCTGAGGCTTTGATTGCAAATCCTTCTCTGTTGAGGCTCCAGGGAACTCCCCATCTTGAAGATGGTGCTTGGCAGATGAGGGGGAAATTCACAGCCGAGATCGCAGGCTGAACTCAGGAGAGACATCGGGCAAGTGGAGGGGTGGGAGAGAATCCTGGATTTCTTTTTGCTTTGTTAAATTGTTCCTCCAATCCAGACTTCCCAGAACATTGCTGGGAGCATCCACGCTTCAAATCTGCATGCATTTCCACTTCAAACACGACACAGAAGCCTCCTTAGCACTAAACCCGTGTCCCAGCTCCCCCAAACGAAAGATTCTCACGTCTCTTGCAAGCAAGAAAAAAAGAAGGAAAAAAAAGACAGAAAGAAAGCAAAAAAAAAAAGAAAAGAAAAGAAAAGAAAATAGGTCCCTCTGCTTGGTTGACGTTGTCCTTGCCTGCAAACATTCCAACTTGGGCACTGCAAATGCAGAATTAAAGCACCGAAGCTCTCTCAGTGATCAGATGGAGAGCACTGAGCACAGCAAGGATGGTGGGTGCCCACTTGGCACTGACCAAATTCAAGACATTTGTCCCAAAAGCTGTGCCTGAAACCTGGGCAGGCACCAGCCAAGGATTCAGGTCTCCATCCCCCCCCACCCCCACCAGTGTCCCAGCCAATTTTCCCACTAATTACTTCTTTTTCCTAAAATATAAACAAGAGAATAAAAGGGCAGGCAGTGGCATTAGGATGAAAATCACAGGCTGCAACTTGTCTGGTGAGAAAAGGGCAGAGATTTTGAGGTCATTCTGAGCTTCTTTGCAGGTATTAGATACTGGTGACAGCAACATTTTGGCATGCAGAGAACTTCAGAATGAACTTTCAGCCAAACAGAGCGATTTGAAGGCAACATCTTTAACACCACTTAAAAAGCAGGTGCCATCCTCCTTACCTAGCTGCTCTATATAAGATTTCACAAATGCAGAGATAGAGGGAAATAGTGGAAAAAATGTGTTTGGTGGTGAACTGCTCCCAAAAAACAAAGTGAAAACCCCAGGAAAAGCATAAAACACGAGTCAGAAAGAGTGAAGGGAGGCATTAATATTCCAGGGAGAGGTTGTCCTCCATAACCACCAGCTTTCCCTGGAATTTATTCCCTTTTACTGAGCCCTACAGCCAACTAGAGCTGTGGCACTGCCTGGGTCGGCTCCTTGTAGCACAGGTGGGAAAGAGGCGCTGGTACCAACCACATCGCTCTAAGACATTGGTAAAAGAAAGAGGAAAGGGAAAAGAAAACAACTTCTTATTGATGACCCAGATTGTGCCTTTTAATGTTCCTGGGGAGGGCAAAAATAAACAACA
This sequence comes from Rhynchotus rufescens, assembly GCA_032273925.1. Classification (NCBI taxonomy): domain Eukaryota; kingdom Metazoa; phylum Chordata; class Aves; order Tinamiformes; family Tinamidae; genus Rhynchotus; species Rhynchotus rufescens. Next base: position 8,476 of record JAVCKT010005564.1, on the reverse strand, counting down.
ATCTGCTATATTGAAGCTGGGACACCTACCAGGTCAAACTGTGCCCGCACTAAGTCGTGTGATGGGACAATTTCCATACAAATGCTGAAAGAGAGGCCTTGGCAAAAGAGAAAAGCCAAAAAAAAAGGAAGAAAAAAAAACTCTCCACAAGCCAAAGACACAAAACTGAAACTCTTGATTTCATTGTGCGCTCGTGACAAGAGCAAACCCAAAATCAAAGAGTTTCATGGTCATTTTTCTATCCGAAAGTGATGTCGAGTGAATAACTTATTTACATGCCAATGTGCAGCACTGAAATGGCCCAGGATGGGAAAAAAAACAGGCCCTCTGTTATCAACAATGATAGCAGCGGATCCTGGGAGCCACCCCGGGAGGAGGACCCTAACGAGGCACTGGCTGCAGCAGGAGAATGGCAATGAGTTTTTAATTGGTGACACATTATATTTATCAACCTGACAGCAGAGGGGGGAGAGCAGCAACCTCCTCGTTGTGTGTTTTCCTTTACACGACTTCCCTTTGAACCCATTCACGTGTGAAAAGAATTTAAAGGTTATGGGGGGGAAAGGGAGGGAAAAAAATAAGGAGGAGGGAAGAAGCCCTTGTAATAATCCCGCGTCATCCTGAGTGATAACACTGAATTATTCAGGAGGGTCCTTAAAAAAGGGGGCTAAATCAAGGCTGAAACAAAGCCGGAGCGATGCTATTGAGCAGCCTCCTACCACTCGGGGAGTATTTAAAGCAGGGCAAGAGGAGGGAAGCAGGGGAGGAGGGGGAAAAAAAAAGTCCTTTCAGAGTCATTTAGCAGCCTCGAATGGACTCGGCTTCCTGGTAGAGTTATTAAGAAGTGTTTAATATTTGTAACCAGATCCTTTTGTTGGCTCGGGGACGCCCCACAGCCTGCAGAGCAAACGAGAGCCCTCCTAGCCTGGGAAAAAGGATCATTTTACTGACTTGGTGGAGGGGAAGAGAGGCAGGATTTGACTGCTTTCCTTCCCTTCTCCACCTCCCGTTTCCGATGCGTTTACTTAGGCCAAGCCTAAGGGAAACCACTTCCTTGGAGCTGTGCCCGGGTCCAAAACCACTAACACAGAGGCCAAAAAGCAGCTTCCCATCCCCAAGCTACTGCCTGCAGCCCCGAATTTACAAGCAAGTCCCCGCCAGCCACGTGAGCATCTGGGACAGCAGCAGCTGGTTTGCACCAGCAAGGGTTCAGAGGCACGTGAGGCTCTACAGGAGGCTCATTTGGGATGGCTGCGATGTGGAGGGACTGTCCATGCAGGAGCTCTGTTAATTAGCTATGAGACTGGCTCTATTCCAGAACGTCCTCGACTCCAGAGCACCAACGTTGCTGCTTTGCATGGGTTTCCACTCAAAATGGCATGGGGCTTCCAGCACAGGGAGCATCAGGAGGGACAAGACAACCCAAGGGGCAACCCAAGGGGCAACTCTTTGCAAGCCCTTTGGCTCCCTGCTCATGGCCAGCTCCTGCCCCCACCATTGAAATCCAGGCAGCCCCAAGCAAACAGGCTCCAAAAAAAGTATTGTACCTACTTCATGTGTTAACTACCAAGCAGGAGAGCCTTATTCCTTCTTTCTTCCCCCGCTTGCCTTTGTGCTTCATCCTGGACAGCAACACAAGAAGCACCCCCTGCACTAAACCCACCCCTCCTGCCTTTAAGCCCTTCCTTTAATCATTTGTTGACCCAGGCTTCTAGTGTCCACAGAGACCTCTTTTAAGCCAGTCAGGTGGAAAAAAAAAAAAGTAATGAAATATTTAAAATTTTTGAGGGAAAGCCTTGGAAGGGCTGACCAAGGTTCTGTTTGTCACCGTGCCTTGTGTGGGGGTTGTTGGAGACGGCCTGGAAGCGGGTGCAGAAGGAGCACGGTCCATATTGGCGCGCGCTGCCCGCGCCTCGGTCACAGCTGTGCTGCCCGGCCAGCCAGCCGAGCCACCAGCGCCCCGGCCTTTGTCCCGCTCGGCTTGAGCCCGCGGCCGCGCTCGCCCCGTCCCGTCCCGCGGGATTACAGCCGGGGGGTGACAACGTGATGGATTCCTCCACTGCTGGGCTGCATAATAAACCCGAGCGCTGCAGGCCGAGCTTTGAGAGGAGGGGGGGACAAAATAAAGAGCGTATCCCACTGCTTTCCTCCTTGGAACCTGATTTTTTCCCACTAACTGCTCCCTGATTTATGGGGCCTCTCCTGAGCAGAGCATATGTGGCTCCGGGCACTTGGCATTCGCTGACATTTCGCTTCAACAACTGGGAAAGGGCGAGTGTTCCTCGAAACCAAGCTGCAGGAGAAGGGCGTTGAGCTGCCTCCCCTGCCACCCCGGCATCCGGGAGCGTCCCTCCTCGGAGCAGATAGGACAAGGAGAATGCACAGGAGCCACCCTGCAAAAAAAGCTGCATTTTCCAGCTGTTTTCCATATTCCAGCTGCCTTTTCTAGCTGTTTTCCAGCTGTTTGCCAGGTCCCTCACAAGCAGCAGGGCCACCAGCAGCAGAGGCAGCTTTTCCAGGGCTAAACATTGGCAGAATTCTCCAGCCCTCTCTCCCTATGAATACGGCTCATTCCCAGAGGACAAACCTCAGCAGCCGGCGAGGCGACGCTCACCACAACCCAGGCCGTTTTCTCTTTATTCCCATAATATATGGATGGCCCTGGCCTCTGGCCTGTATTTTCCTACCCTCATCTCCAGCCCTGCTGCCTTGACCCTTTACGCCTTACGTGTTGCATTTCACCTTGGAAGGGCAACCCAAGGAAAGCATCGCTGAATGAGCAAGCCTCCTCTTCCTCATCCTGCATCCCACCCTTCTCCACAGGCATGGAAAGGATATTTGAGGGGGGAATTTTTCCTCCATAGAGGATATTTTTCCACTACATCGTGTCCAAACTCATGGTTCAAAGCGGATGCTGCGAACTAACCCTCACCCAGGCACAGCCTTCGTCTGTCACTGCTCACTGAGCGAAGCTCTTGAGCTCATGGCAGAGAAAACACCCCTTTTATTACGGTTCATGCTCTATTTTGTATAAAGACACAGCTCCCACAGCCATATGATTATGTGAGAATCTCAGCATTCATTTAAAAAAAAATATCTATATACATATATCAAAATGTGGCCCTTGTGGCTACAGAGAAAAGCTCAAAAACACAATTTGAGGAAACGCCAGAGGCTAAAAACTGCAAGGCTGGGAGAGCCCCACATTTCTTTAGTCTAAGCCTCACGATTTTTGATTGCATTTCGTGATTTTGGAGGGTGCACAGGGCCAAATCGTGATTTTCTGAGTGGCTGGGGATGCCTAAGTCGTTATTCTTTAAATGCCTTGAGGGCCAAAGCAGAGAACTCTGAGAATTTCTATGAGATCACACAGTGTGTGGCTGCAAGACACAGGTGGGGACACACTCAGCCTCTCCTGTGCTGTGTTCCCATTTGTTTTTAATGTTCCCATTAGTTTCTAATGAAGCCAACATGGGAATTTCCACAGCAGGGCCAGATGCTTTCCCAAACACAATATCCAGAGATATTGCTGCTACTGGTCATATTGCTCACGAACGTGTTCAGCCTTAAGTAATAAAGGGCAACAGTGGAGAAAAGTGTAAAGGGAGAAGAAGACACAAAGAAGCAAAGCAAGGGAACCCCAGAATTACTGGCAAAAATGGTTAAAAATTACTTAAATCACTTGAAAACATTTAGCAATCACAAGAGAGAAAGAGAAGTCCAAAAGGAACCAAACACTGCTGACAAAACCCAACTTTCACCTGCTAACAGATGCAAACCACTCTGGAAAATGCAAGGGTGTCCCTATTTCAATCAGAAAAGATGCACTATTTCACTAATAACTAATCCTGAGAATATTTTTAAGAAAAAAAAATGAAATCACAGCCTTCCTAACTCTTGTTCCATGATGAAACTGGTGATGCTCTTCCTTTCTAACCACATTATTCCCACCACATTATTCCCAAGGCTGGTTCAAACATCCATCATTCCCATTACCATACAGGCATGAGGTGGATCAAAATAGGGAAAGGCAAGTGCTATGGACATGTTCTTTCCACAGGCTCTTCCTATCATCAAACTCAGGGGAAGAGCTTGGGAATCTTTTTCAAGACATCTCAAAGAATCTGAGATGTCCCCTCAAGTTTCCAGACTCCTCTGGCTGCTCCAAGTTTTAGAACCAGCTTATATGGGAAGCCAGACTCTGATTCTGTCTTACCTCCTCCCTTCTGCAGCCAGGGATTTTTAGATATGGGTTGTGTTAAAAAAAACCCACTTTTTTTTTAAACCAAAAAAAGTGTAAAACACAAAAAGAACAAAACAAGAGCATGCAAATGGCATCATTTTGCATATATAAATATATATATATATTCCTTTTGCAAAAGGGCAATTCATAAAGCAGCTTTGGGAGGTGGTCCCCTTTTCCCCCATCTCCCCAGCTCTACCACAGCAGCAAGCAGGCTTGGGGGTCCCTTCACCAGCCATGAACCAGGATTAGGCTTCATTGAAGGGTCAGTGAGTGATGGTGGGTCTGAGGGTCCAAAGAAAAGGCCAAACAGAAGGTCCGTGAGCGGCCCAGACCCCAGACTCCTCCGGGGACCTGATGTGGGAGAGCTCCGAGGATTTTCTACACTTGTCTGATTCCAAATGCCTCCCAAAGCTTCCTCGCCGAGAGCTGACACTTGCAATGCTCATGGAGCCGGGTGATGAAGGAGCCTTAGATCCTGTATAATAGACAGGGTCAAAAGGCCTAGGCCAATTATACAGGCTTTCCCAAAACCTTCTCTTCCTCGATTCCCCCATTCCTCCCTCTGTAACTTGTTTGGATCTTAATTTTACATAATTGTTTTGAGAGATGTCAGCCTTAAGCAGCTCATTCATCTGCAGAAGTTGGAATACTTTGATGAACTTGTCCCAAACAACCATAAGTGACTTCTACCCTGAAAAATATAATATTTCCCTTCTACAAAATACAGAAGGAGCCAATATCAAAACCTGCATTCAGTTATCTAATAAACAGAAGCCTTTATAGCAGAGACCAGGAAAACTCTGAAGAATTAAAGCACTTTATGCCCCTATTTCCCCAAAAGGATGCCCAGGTTCTCCCCAGCTTATCTACGAACGATATTCATGCAAGGTAGACTCAACACAACACTTGTTATAAGCCCAATTTTTAACAAGGGAGCTCTCCAACCAGGAATATAAGAAACGGCTCTTCAGCAAGAGCTACAAAATAGAAAACCCAACATCCCAACAAATCCCAGGCAGTCAATTGGGGCAATGGATGCTGAAACGCAGCGTTAAGCAGCTTCAGCAAGATGACAGGCATTTACACAAGAACTGGATCTGGGCCAACGGCTGCAAACGCAAAAATACAGATTTAGCTCTAGCTTACCCACTAAGAGGGGGAAAAAAAGCAAAGATTCACTAAATGTTTTATCACTACTGCTGAATACTGAAAACATGAGAAACTTCAGGGGCCCTGCATGCAGGGAGAGGCCCTCCCTGCTCTGACTAACTCACTATTAAATAAAGTGGGTAGAGGAGAAATTAAGGCTAAAAAAATGGACTGACTTGCCTGAGGTCTGTTGGTGGATCAGAATTGAGGTGCACAGCCAGCAGCTGGGAGCTCCAGCAATTCCTAAGGCAGAAAACCCAGGCAGCCCAAGCCTGGCCTAGGAATGCAGGTGGGAAAGGAAGGTCAGGCTTTTATCCAGGCTTTTACCTCCGGGTGAAGCTGATTGCGTTTAACGAGGCTTGGGATTCCCCCTCGGCTCTGGTGAGGACCAGGGAGCGCTTCCCTCTTCCTTGTGGGACCAGGAATGGGCACTGGGACCAGCAAGGGGGCTGCAGGCTGGGCGCAAAGCCCTGAATTGAGGTGTTTTTGGGGCTGTTTCTCGCCTCTTGCCTGGGAGCCGAGCCCTAAATCAAGGTGTTTTTGGGGCTGTTTCTCGCCTCTTGCCCGGGAGCCGAGCCCTAAATCAAGGTGTTTTTGGGGCTGTTTCCCGCCTCTTGTCCAGGAGCCAACCCCTAAATCAAGGTGTTTTTGGGGCTGTTTCCCGCCTCTTGTCCAGGAGCCGAGCCCTAAATCAAGGTGTTTTTGGGGCTGTTTCTCGCCTCTTGCCCAGGAGCTGAGCCCTAAATCAAGCTGTTTTTGGGGCCGTTTCTCGCCTCTTGCCCGGGAGCCAAGCCCGGCACGCCAGGCAGCCGCCTCAGTCGCTCTTAACGATCCCGCTGGCTCTCGCCATTCCCGCGGAGACATTCCAGCTTTAATAAGGCCCAGCTGGAGCGCGGTTTCCGGGAGCGGGAGCAGGCCCGGCCGCAGGGCAGGCCCGCCGTGGGCCGCGCCGATCCCGGTGGGAAGCGCGCCAGGCCTCCCCCTGCCCCCGGCATCCTAGGAAGGGGAAAGCCGCCAGGAAGGAGGGAAGGGAGGGCGGCGGGGGGGCCGCGGCGGCCGCCGGCCCCGCGCGAGGCCTTGGCGGCGGCCGCCTTGGCAGCCCGAGCGTGAGAAAGCAGGGGGCGACGCGCGGGGTGTCATCGCGGCGGCGGCGAAGCGGCGAGCGGGAAAGCCTCATGGCAGAAATATGCGCCCGGAGGCTTTTCCGTGGCGGCAAGGGAGCCGCGGCTGGCGGGCGCTGCGTGGGACGGCAGCGCTCGGCGCACGGCTCGGCGAGGCCGCCGCGGAGCGGGGCGCGCGGCGCCTCCGGGAGATGAAGGAGGAACGCCGCACACGCCGCTAAAATGAACAAAGCCCTTTTTCTTCCTGCTTTTAGGTCACCCCCCCGCGCCGCCGGCCGGCTTCTCGGCGGCCGCTGTTTGCAGAGCGGGTCCAGGCGCTGATAAAGCGCCCGGAGCGCGGCCCGGCCGCCGGCGCGTGGAAGCCACTCGCTTGGCGTGTGCGGAAGGAGGGCGAAAAAGGGGTGAAAAACCATGAAAAGGCGGAAATCTGGTGCTCCGTGTCCCCAAGGGCTGCTTCTGCGCGGCCCTCGGCACGTGGCTGGCAGCCAGGCGGTGCCGCTGACTCCACGGGCTCGCGCTGATTCCGCCTCCGCGTTCGTGTGGGAAGGAGCCGACAAAAATCAGGCCGTGGGCAGCACGGGTGGGAAACGGACCCGCTCTGGATGCAGGGGAAGGGTCTGTGCCCGGTTTGGAGCCGGCGTTTCCGGGCACGGGACAACCCTCTGCATCCCCACGGGAGCCCTGTCATCCTCCTGGACAATCCCACCAGGCAGCACCTGCACATCCCTCATCCCTGGGCAATGCCCACGGGCTCGGGGACACGTCGCGTCGCAGCAGATGCTCCTTGAGAACCAACGTTGTCCCTGTCCCCACACTACCCTTCTGCTGGAGGTCGCTCTCCCCCAGTGTGGGCCAGTTCCCCACTGGAAACCGGCTACAGCTCCGATTCGGTCCCCAAGGAGGTCTCACCTCTTCCTTTCGCCTATTCTGCTCCTGCCGGAGAGAAGTCACAAGCCCTGACGTTGTTTTCCGAGCGATTGTGCGTCCACACCCCAAAAGTGCATTTACTTTAGGAGGTGTTTGGGCCCTCAGGAAATCTCTGCTTAATACTAGTGCACTTGAGTAGCCTTAACTCGGAGCAAACAAAGGTTATGGTCCAGGTGTAAAAATAAAATACAAATCTTTTCCTCTTTATCTAATCAACCTTACACTTTTATCTTTACTGCCACTGGTGTTTAAATGTTGAACTATTTTTTTAAGCTGCTAATGCAAAAGGGATCATAGACCTGAAAGAGCCTTCCACTGCAGCAGATTTTTTCCTCTGTACATGCTCTTTCAATTAATATCCTATTGATTTCTCAGAGTTAGTTAATTCTCCCCACCTTGGCCACCGTGGCCATCACCAGGTTGCTGCTGAAAGTGGTGTGCCTCAAAAATAGATATTTGCTCATTTTGCCACGTTTTGTCCTTCTGTTTCACAGTGTCCCTCAGCTAAGTCACGTCAGCAGCATGAGGCAAGCCCGGCTTTAGCAGGGCACCCTACAGGCTGCCGGCTCTTTGCTAGGCAGCAGACCTAAAGCAGGAGCATGTGTTTTGTTTAAAAAAATAAAAATAAAACTGCAAATCGTTGTCTAAGGCCTGAGAAGAGGCCTTCAATGGGCACCCCTGTTGAGCCCAAGCTGTCCCTTTCCATGTGGAGCGAGAAGCAAGGGTGAAGGAGAAACCAGCTTGGACCTTGCCATGGAAAGGCCACCTCCAGGGATGGGGACTTGACTGTCTGGCCTCGGGGACAACCTCTTGGGAAAGGTGCAGCTGGGTGCCCCCAAAGCCGTGCTCCTTATCCGCGGAGATAGGGGAGAGCAGGGCTGGCCTCCCATAAAAGCGCCGGTCATGTGGCTGGTGGTTATCTGTGTCAGGGTCGAAGAGAAGGGGACAAATTCCAGCCATAAAATAAAATAAAATAAAATAAAATAAAATAAAATAAAATAAAATAAAATAAAATAAAATAAAATAAAATAAA
>JAVCKT010005563.1:0-19276 GCA_032273925.1 Rhynchotus rufescens | reverse complement strand
TGCCGCGCGCGGGCGGCGGCGCCGGGAGCGGCGCTTCGTGCGCTCCGCGGAGCGGCGCTTCGGGGCCCCCGGCCGCGGGGCGGCCCCGGGGCGCGGGCGCCCTAAACAGCCCAACAGATGCTTGGCTCGCTCGTAATCAGCACGGCTCCTTGGTGGCCACTGCAGCGGCGGCAGCAGCAGGGTATTAATTCTGGATATGAGGAGGGCTCTCCACAGCATTTGGCTCTTTTTTTTTTTTTTTTTTTTTTTCCTTCTCCAGAAAGGAAAGATGGAAAAGGGGAGGGCGGGCTCGCCCGTGAGTCTGACTGACAGTTTACATAATGAGCTTGTGAGGATGCGAGGCAACTATATAAACAGCTCGCAGGGAAGCAACTTTTCCATTTACTGGGCGCCGCTAGCACCGGTTAAAGGAGGAGCAGTCCAACACTAAGCACTCCCCTTTGCGTCGCTCTCCGAGTCCACTCGGCTTTGGAGTTTATTACGGCAGCTAAAGCAACCAGAGTTGGGTCGTGGGCTGCAGGATTAATTCCCAGAAGGGGACGTTTCCACACCTGGATTTTTACGTTCTGATTTCTGCTGGTGCTCGGGAATACTTTGAAAGAGCAGGTTGCTCCAGGAACCGCCGCGACCCCTCTCTTTTCCCCGCCAAGCGAGAAGCGCTTGCCCAGACCATTTGAGGAATACAGGAGGAAAAGTGAACCCACTCAGAATTGGAAGCCTTGAGTAACACAAGGATGACAGCCTTGCGCACCTTTGGCTTGACGTTTCTGTTAATGATATTACAACAGGTAATCACGCAATGAAAAAAAAAAAAAGTTCGCTAAATGTAAAGCGGGTGATGGCAGCAAGTTTGCATGGCAAAGCCTGGGTAAGCTCTGATTTTGGCTATTTTGTGTGTCTCCCCTTTGTGCAGAGGGTGTCCGGCTCCGGCGTCTTCCAGCTGGAGCTGCACGAGTTCGTGAACAGCCACGGGGCTCTGGCCAGCGGGAAGCCCTGCTCGCCCCACTGCAGGACCTTCTTTCGCGTTTGCCTGAAGCACTTCCAGGCAGTGGTGTCCCCGGGCTCCTGCACTTTCGGCAGCATCATCACCCCAGTTCTGGGAATAAACTCCTTCAGCATCAAGGATACAGAGCGATTTGACAGCCCCATTAAGTTACCCTTTAACTTCACGTGGCCGGTGAGAGTCCGCTCGAAAGGCGGTTGTCGCGGCGGGGCAGGAGGGCGGCAGGGAAGCCGAATCGCAGCGCGCTGCTTTCGCCCGCAGACTAATTCCCAGAAGTTAGTTTTAAACAAAAGGGAAAGTGCATTAAGTCCAGAAGCGCTTGGGAAAATAAATGTTAAATAGAGAGGAGGGGGGGTGAAGTAAGCGGGGAAAATCTGCGCTCTGCAAAGCGCGGAGGGACGAGAGGGGGTGCCTAGGCATTAAAAGGAGGAACGAAATGCCCTCCTTCCCCGGCGCTCGAAAAGAGAAACGGCCTCCCGAGGGATGCGGAGCTCCGTGTCGGCGCCGCAGACGCCGTAACGCGATCCGCAATTAGGTTAATTAAGAGGCGCGCGGCGGCGGGTGCGGGGGCCGGGGCGGCGGTGGCGGCGGGTGCGGGGGCTCGGGCGGCACCGGCGCTCACGCTGCTCTTTGCGCCCGCAGGGGACCTTCTCGCTCATCATCCAGGCCTGGCACGCGCCCGCCAACTACCTGCCCGAAGGTGAATGCGGCTCCGCGCTGCCCCTAGGGGGCGCCGCGCCCCGGGAGCGCCCGCGCGCGCCCGCCGCGGCCTCAACGGCCGCCCCGAAACGGTTAACGGCCAACGGCCGCGCGGCGCTGACCTCACCGCGCTCACATGTTTATACGATAATTTCAGCGCTGGCTTTATCCTCTCATCGGGAGCGAGTCCCTCTACGATATCCATCAGGGCCGCTTTGATTCTGTCCTCTACCTAATCTCCCAACACAATTGCGTTTCCTCCGGTTTATTTTTGGCGTGGGAAAGAAAGGGGCTCTTTGGTGAGAAAACCGCAAGGCTGCCAAAAAGTCCTGACTGCCTTTTCCTGTATTTTACACCTTTTTCGAATTCCGCCCTTTGGAAAGGAATAATAGCTTTGGGATGTTTTTCTGGCATAGAGGAAGAGGATATTTCAACAGCAAAACAGTTCTCACTTTGAAAAGCTCCCTGCAAAGCCTCTTAAGGCCGGGTTAATAGTCACTGATCCCGGAGGCCACGGGGGTGAGGGGGCAGGGGCAGCCCCATTTCCCACCCCATCTCCCTCTCCTCGGCGCCTCCAGCACAGCGTCACTTGCTTTGCTTACATAAATGTGTAAAATGTAAAATTTAAAAAAAAATATATATACTTATATGTATGTGAAGTATATAGGCAAGAACAGCACTGTATCTGGAAGCCGGTTCTTGCTCCTCATTTCTGATGATGGGGCACCTAATTTTCACATTATTCCCTTTCCAAATGACATATATATGTTCTCTCTATATATAATTTTGTATATGGATTTTTTTTCGCGCTGCGCTCTCGGTCGGGACGGGGGTGCTGCGGGTGGAGGGCCCACAGGTCGCCACCACTCACGCGGCTCTTGTCCCCGCAGGCTCCCGGCTGCCTCCCGAGGACTGGCTCATCAGCCAGATGGCGATCCAGCGCTCGCTGGCCGTGGGCGAGGACTGGTCGCAGGACGTGCAGAGCGGCGCGCAGACCCAGCTGCACTACTCCTACCGGGTGGTCTGCAGCGAGAACTACTACGGTGAGAGCTGCTCCCGCCTCTGCAAGCGCCGCGACGACCGCTTCGGCCATTACGTGTGCGAGCCCGACGGCAGCCTCACCTGCCTGCCCGGCTGGACCGGCGAGTACTGCACGGAGCGTAAGTGCCGCGTGCGCCTGCTGGGGGACTGCGTTGCAGGGACTGCGAGCGGTGGTGGGTCCCCTTGGCCTGGTGGGGGAGCATCACCCACACACACTCCTTGAGGCCCATATCTGATGTGAGCGCTAGTCAGCGTGGATAGGAATGCAGCTCGTGGGGGCTTTGAGGAAACGTGTGTCCTCAAAACATCGGGGAGCTGGTCAATGACAGGATGCAGAGCCTAAAAACTGGCCTCCTTCTCCTGTTACAGTAGTGGCTCTGGGGTGAGTTTGAGCTCGCTGTCCTTAAACACTGCGGCTGCAACAGCACTGGTAAGGCACCTTGCACAGCCACATCATAGCCACTGGGCCATGTTTTCCTCCCGACCTTTCTCCTCCAGGCCTGGAGAAGGAAAGTCGCACTCTGAGGACTTTGGCCCTGTCTTCTGAGACTACCAGTGCGGGTGGCAGCAGTGATGGGAGAGTGGGCGAAGGCTCTTGGCTGATCTCCTTGAATCCTTGGTGTCCCTTCCAAATTAAAACATTAGCAGCTTGCTCAAACAAATGCTTCGACCCTTTGCACTGCCAGAGGAGATGCACAGGTGTTGCAGTGTAACAGTGGGAATTTTTAGCATAGACTCAAACTCCTACTGCTGAATTTTTTTTTTTTAGGCCTTCATTAGCACAGGCACAGCCACCTCCTCTTGATCCTTTTCTAGCAAGAGTTGCAAGAGTTCATATTTGTTGTATAAACAGTGAAAACTGAAGGACAACTTGTCAAATGTTGTCTCTCCTTGTTCACTTCCTCCTGCTCCAGAACTCCCTGTACTGAGGATTTTAAAACCAAAGTTCTGAAACTGCAAAACAGGTTTTCAAAGTACCTTTTGAAATGCAGGCATTTCCCCTTTTAAAATTGCAGTCCATATTGCCACATGTATTTATCTAAACATTTTTGCTTTTTTATGTTCTCTTTACAGCCATCTGTCTGTCTGGATGCACTGAACAGAATGGATACTGTAACAAGCCTGGAGAGTGCATGTGAGTAGATGGCACTTGCAATCTGAACTTCAGTTAAAATATCGCGTTGTAATAGAAACTTCAGCTCTTTTCTGTGTCATTAATGTTTTAATTTGGCTTTTCTTTTAGCTGTCGTCCTGGATGGCAAGGCCGCTACTGCGATGAGTGCATTCCACATATAGGCTGCCGCCACGGGACTTGTAAAACACAGTGGCAGTGCATATGTGATGAAGGATGGGGTGGCCTCTTCTGTGACCAAGGTTAGTCCCAAATGTTGTGCTCTAGGCTGGGTCTTCCTTGATACTGGACTAAGGAATCTGTGGCATTAGATTTAGAATTAAGTCTCTTCAAGGTATATGTTTATAGGCATTAGTTAGTACCAAGACTTTCTTAGACAATGCATTTTCTTACTTACTTACTTACTCCTGTACAAATGTAACAGTAAACTAAACAGTTTCCAGCAGCAGTAAACACCATCATTTGGGCCTTCCTAATTTTGCATACAAGGAAGTTAACTCATGTGATAAGTCCATGGCATGAGAGAAAAATCATGTAAGCAAGAATGAAAAGTACAGGTTCCATTTTAAGGTACACCAGACAACTTCCACCTATTCAACCCACTGAATCACTGAACCGTAGCCAGCTGAGCAGTCATGTCCTCAAGGCCATATATGCACTGCTGGCACTGAGAGTATTAAGCACTCAAACCAAGTTAAGTGGTTTCAAGTCAGTTATAGGATTAAGATGGGGAAGTCTGAATAAGCAGGAAAAGTAAAGTTGCACTTTTTTTTTTTTTCTGCTTGGAGTTATCTATTAACCAGTTGTATTCCAACTACTGTGGTATTTATAGTGCTTATAAAGATTTTTTGCTTACGTCCTATGAACTTGTGTGCTTAACCTCTGTCTCCAATTGAAGAGGAAAAAAAAAGCACTATCAAGTTTGGCAGGGCATTTGGATAGTTTAAACTAATAACATGCATAACAAGAGAGCATCATAAATAAATAATAAAAGGTTTTGAATGTTTGTTTAAATCTCCAAGTGTAAACAGTTCTCTTTTTAATTCCCTCCCACTTCCCTGGAACATGCCTGGGAGCACACTTTTTAAGGATGGGTTTTACTGTTTTAATATATGGCAGGCTCCGCACTGTTTCTAAGGCCATAGAGTGCCTCTCAGAGAACGTACACTTACAAAGCACCTTTTCCAACTTGATAGGTGGGCATCTAAATCCCATTACCACTAATGGATTTACACGCACACAAAAAAAAAAGACAGTATGCTTAAGCGCTAATGGACTTAAAAGTTTTCCACGTCTTCCACAATTCAGAGCTTACTGTGCGGCTGTGGTGGACGTAGAGGAATAACTAAAATTCCTAATACACTGAAAAATCTGTTTGTCATATTGATAATCTGAATAACAATCTCCAGTATTTTTACTGTCAGCAAAAAGATTTCTTACTGAAAATCTTGTGCTTTTTTGCTGGCTAAAGCATTTTTGTTTCTACCTTCTGTGCTCTTCAAGGCTTGAGGAAATGAATGGCTTTTTCCATCTGTCAAAGACCTTTCTCTAACATGTTGATATCTTTGCAGATCTCAACTATTGCACTCACCACAGACCATGCAAAAACGGAGCAACCTGCATGAACACAGGCCAGGGCAGTTACACATGTTCCTGCAAACCCGGCTTTACTGGTGTGGACTGCGAACATGAGATCAGCGAGTGTGACAGCAACCCTTGTAGGAATGGTGGTAGTTGCACGGTAAGGGCATTTTAAATGTAAAGTCTTCGTGAGAAGCAAGCCTAGGTGTACCTTTTCAGAAATGGTTTTGTAACAACATAATGGGAATTTGATAGCGTACAGGTTCATTACCAACGCTCGCAACTATCATGCTGAACCCTTCCCTAGAGGTGTCAGTGGAGGACGCCTGTTACAGGAGGAGATGTATCATCTAGATCGGAACTAGTCAACTGATCCTTAGGTTTCTGTGGCAGCCATTATGAGATCTTGGCAAGATCTAAGGCAAGTGAGGGAGCAGAGCTGTAAAACAATAAGCTTTCCAATTGAGGTGCTTATAGAAATGCACTAAATCTGCATTTTAAAGAGTAAATAAAACATTTGCTCCCTACTCTGGGAGCAAAGCATCAGATAATACAAGGACAATCAGCTGAAATATCTTCTGTGAAATGTGGTTCCACATTTTTAGTTTTCTGCAGTCTAGTGTTTCAGTGTATTTTTTAGGTACTTGCAGTGATTAACTCGGTTGATAAAGACTGGTAGATTATAGACCTCAAATGTAATAGGATGCACATTGTGAATAAAGCTAATGATGCAAGAGTGCAGCTCTTTTCTCCCAAGGCTGTGGACAGACTGTACCTGGAAAGAACAGAGGCTTTTGTCATGCTCTAAGTGGTGGGACTTCTCCATGGCAAAGTAAAATCAGTTCTTGTAGGAAATGGGCTATCACACAGAAGAAAAATGTCCAGATGACAGCTGTGTACGTTGATACATGCTATTTTGCTCTAGGGGGACCTCAGGAATCCCATTAGGCAGCAGCCACATTGCTAATGCTTTGCCTATTTGCTTGTACTGCACCAGTTCTGTTACGTAGATACAGGGTTACCTGTATTTCCAGAGTCTGGTCCATTCACGGCTCCATCCCTCACAGTCAAGCATTCAGATACTCACTGTGCAAATGCTGCTTTGGCCACATCTGAGTGTGAGAACAGCACTAAGTGTTGACCAAAAAGAAACATGCAAGCAGCTATTATTTGGTGATATCAAATAACAGTCATTTCATGATATGTTTTACAGGACATGGAGAATGGTTACCACTGCCTGTGCCCTCCTGGATACTATGGAACTCACTGTGAGCACAGTGCTTTGACTTGTGTAGATTCCCCATGTTTTAACGGCGGCACGTGCTTGGAAAAAGAACAAGGGGCCAGCTACACTTGCCTTTGTCCTCTGGGCTTCACAGGGTCAAATTGTGAAAAAAAAGTAGACAGGTGCACAAGCAACCCATGTGCAAATGGTAAGTCTATTTATCCTTTAAATATCTTGTCTCTTTGACCTGTTCATGCTTTTCAGTGCAGAAGTGATAGAAATCCAATCTGACCTCTACGATTGCTATGAAATTAAGCCCTCTTCTCTCATTGTATTCCGTATCTCCCCTAATTTTGTTCTCTTGGGAGGCTTTCATTGGCATTTTCTCTGCAATAAAAATGCACTGGGCTTACTGTGGGATGGAAGAGAGGGCAAAATTAAGTACATTAAATTAATTTTAATACATATTTGAAAGGGGCATCATTTTCAGCCACAATGATAAAATTAGGCAATCTGAAGAGAACTTGCAGACACATTTGGTAGTTTTGTAAAATAATCTCCCTCTTCTTGAGGCAGTAAAACCGCTTACCACAGTGGTTTACATTTCAAAATGAAGTGCATCACCGACTGATTTTTTTTTCCCTTTTTTTCCCCAGGCGGCAATTGCTTTTACCTGGGTCAGATTCGTGTGTGTCGTTGCCGGGCTGGTTTCTCTGGTCAGAAATGTGAGATAAACATCAACGACTGTGCCAGGAACCCATGTTCCAATGGGGGAACTTGCCATGACCTGATCAACGACTATACCTGCACGTGCTTGCCAGGCTATAGTGGCAGGAACTGTGACATCAAAACCAGAGATGAATGTGCTTCTGGGCCATGTGAGAACGGAGGCACATGCTACAGCGGGCTTTATAGTGCCAACTTTGTCTGCTACTGTCCTTCTGGCTTCATGGGGAACCGCTGCGAATTACCAGTTTATACAGTGCCTGTTACACTTCCTCCTAAACCAGTCCCCTGGATTGCTATATCCATGGGGGTGGGGTTGGTGGCTTTGCTCATACTGTTCTGCATGATAGCCATGGTCATCAGGCAGATGAGGATGCACCCGGAGCAGGAGTTGGAGACAATGAACAACCTGTCTGACTTCCAGAAGGACAATCTCATTCCAGCTTCACAGCTCAAAAACACCAATAAAAATAAAGACCTTGAAGTGGACTGTGGGCTGGAAAAATCAAACTACAAACCCAAGAACCATAAACTGGACTATAATCTGGTAAAAGACCTGACAAGTAGAGGAACACAGGAGGATAAATACTACAAAAGTGAAAAGTGTTTAGGAGAAAAAACCCCCCTCCGACTACACAGGTGAGAATGCGATCTTCTTTACAGTCCTTTGTAAGCCTCCCTACCATCTTCCTAATGAGAAAATAGAAAAGAAAGAATTAATTTGGGAAGACCAAATACAAAACAAACAAGAACAAAGCTAGGAATTTTTACACTTGAGTTTGCACGTGCGTGTCATAGCCAAGCGGTGTCCCTCGCTAAAAGTCAAGCAATCCAGTTGAGTGTTTGTGCTAGTTGTTGCTAGTACGGGTGAGCAAGAGTGGCTAGCCCAGTGGTGAAACTAAGAAGTGTCCTTCCTTCCCCCGGTACATCCTGGAGAGACAACAACAGTATGCCATACAGGCTTTAAAAATAAGTATTTCACTTACTAAGAAGGCAAAGTGAACTACTCAGAGAGGGACAGAATAAATACTGTTGTCAAAAAAGAAAAGATTATCCACTGGCTCATCAGTCTTCTGATCTGTGTATTGAAAGTCTTGCCTGACTTGGGCTTGTGACTCTGAGGTATAGATTTGAGCAGATCTGAGGAGTAGGTTTACTAGATTGGACATGCCAGAGGCATAGCAAGACAGTACCTATTCCTTACTTGCACTTTTCCAGTGTAATATGCTGCCCATCGTATAGAATATGGGAAACTTGATCCTCTGGTCTCGCCTCCTGCACCTTCATGGCCCTGTCATTACACCCCTCCATGTTCACAGATTTCAAGAGCCAGCCATGTCAAGTCAAATAACATTCTTTTCTCTCTGCTCTGCCATAGTGAAAAGCCGGAATGTAGAATATCAGCGATATGCTCTCCAAGGGATTCAATGTACCAGTCTGTCTTTGTGATAGCAGAAGAAAGGAATGAGTGCATCATAGCCACAGAGGTAAGAAGTGCACTGCTCCCTAAAATCATACGGATGCAGACATGAATTCACAAAGCAAATAGGGCAAATTATCAACTAGAATTACATCTGAGAAGGTAACTCTGTTTCTAGAGTTCAGAGATACTTTCCAGCTTGCACCTCTCCTCTTCTGTGGCGCACAAGAGTGCCAAAGGAAACAGAACATACATCAGGGAACATAAATTAGCAGCTCTGGCTTATTAACTCAGTTATTTTGAGCTTAGATAAGTCAGTAGGAGATTTAAGCACTGAATACTAGCCCATAAAATATCAGTGCAGTATAGGATTATTTCCACTTAAATAGATAGTCAGCAAAAAATGAGAATAATAAGAGTCTACAGATTCATAGATGTACAACATAGAGTTTTGCCCATGACTACAACAGATTATCTGTGTTCTGTAGAAAGAAGTAAATCTATAGATTTCCAGCAGAAGATGGAAGTTAACTGCATATGCTAATGGATAAGCATTGCAATCATTTAGGGAGTCTGTAATATGAATTGGAAAGAACTTCAACCTTAGGGCCTTTAAGTTCTAGATGTGTTCATGGCTGCAACAGAAATTACTACTTGTGGTACTGGTAAACATGTCAAGATTTCGATGGTATTTTGAAAGGTTAGATACAGAAAACAGATTTTTTTAGAAAGGCCTGAGCATTGAACAATCCTAATATTTTTTAAAGACTTTTTTTTTTTTTTTCTGACTGTCTCTTCTAGTGTAGCCATCTTTAGGACAAGTTGCAGGTAGTTGCAGGCTCCAGGAAAGAGGAGCTTGCTGTACCATATAGCAGTGATCTATGAATGCAGCTCTGCAGGAATCTGTCTCCCTTGCCAGGGTGCATATCAGATTTCTGCTTCGAGGCAAGCTGGAATACAAGTCAACCAGCAATATTAACAGTTCAAGACAAACCAACAGGATTTTTCAAAGATACAAATGACAGTTAGACACTTAATTCCCACTAACTGACCTATATACCATTTGTTTCTTTGAAGACCTTGCTGACCAAAGCCAGACTCCCAGGTTTACACAAAGCACCTCAGGACATATTCTTATTTCAGGGTTACTTCTCCCAACATCAGTCCAGTTTGATGCTTTTGAACACAAGCTATTTAACTGTCACTTGCCTGTTAAGGGGACCTTGTGTTTAGCACCCAGATATGTAAGTTTTAGTCTAAATATTCTTTCCTTCACATAATGTTAAAAGGCTACTTGTCATATTCTGTCTCTCTGGACCCAATCAAAAACTTTATACATCAATAGTAAAGCTGCAGGAATATTTGTCTTAAATTACTTTGATTTGAATCTTGTTAACTCTGCAGTACTCTGTACACTGTGCTTCCTTTTCATTCCTCGTATTATTTTGCACCCTGACAGGTATAAGACTGAAGATGAGTCCATTTGCACCTCAGATGGGTAATGCCAGTAGATGGACGTTCCTGCTGCATTGTTTACAATTCAGAACTGGATCAGACTGTTTTTAATTACATGCAACTTGCTGCTCTCAGGCGGAGGATGGAACTGGGTGAACTGGACAGACTGTGAATTTACAGAAAGATGCAATACACCTTTTTGTTCTTACTGCCCTTGTTTGAAGTTTGATACCAGAAATCTCATTGGCTATTAAAGAGGGGAGGCAGAGGGAAAAGAAAGGGGTTTAAAATGCTGTTGTTTTGATACGTTTTTAAAGATTCTGAGGCCAGTTCCTCAAGGACAGACCTGTGGCTTTCCAGAACTCTGATTATGGGAGGTGCTGGTTGAGGAGGAGGCACTGAACTGTCACAGATGTTGCAATGGAAGGTGTGAAGAAAGACACATTGCTATGCAGATAATGGATACAAAATAAATGAGATCTCCATTTTTTTTCTGGGTTTAGAAGTGCCTAAAATGTGTCAAGAGAATCTTAAGGAGCCCAAACAGAGACTTGACTGCTATATTTGCAGTTACCTGAACAGTATTGGGCAGGAGTGATTGACTCTTCCTGCTATACATCTATTTGCATCTCCTCTCTCCTGCTGCATGTATTGGAGACAGTTCAAGGGGAGAGAGGAGGAAGGAAAGAGAGATACAGAATTTACATTTCATCTCATTTGGTGATGCTTTGGAGAACTGATTGACACAAGCCACAATATGGGACAGGATTTTCATGGATTTAAACCCCTGAGAAGGGAAAGGTGTGATAAGGAATGTCTACTGCCTCTTCCCCATTACGAGGAGAGACATAATCCCAGCCTTACAAATGCGTTTAAAATCAATCAGCTTCTAGGACCTATATGGGCTGAGCTGTCTCAGCTGTTTTATGCCCTTTGCACTACCAGTGATTGTGAATGGAAGTTACATTTTTCTTCTCCTTCCTCATTCTCTCTCCATCCCTTATTATGCAAATTTGGATTTTATGTTGTGTTTCTGAATTACGTGCCACCTTCTACTGCAAATAGTCTCGAAGTCACAGCTGTAGCTTTCTGAAGGAGGGGTTACGATCACCCCCCCTAATTCCCTGTCTGGTTGCAGAACTCCCGCTTCGCTTGTTCCAAATGGCCAACCGAGAAGCCTCCACCGAGAAGGCCCCTGTCACAACAGGTGGAGATGAGGGTGAGAAGGTGCTAGGCTTGTCCCACAGCCTTCATATATACCCGCCCCCTGGCACAGGCAAAAGGACAAGGCTGCCCCTGGAAACCAGAGGCAAACCTCAACTCTTCTCTTTGACACCTATTTACTGCAGTAATAGTGACAACCCCGTGGAAAGTGCTGTGACTGTAAAAAAAGATGAGACTTCGAGGTGTGGCAGAATGAGGAGGGAGGAAACGAGACCGCTTCAAAGAAACCTGGACTGTGCTCTCTCTCGGACAGTGATAGTCCTGCCCTTGTAAATCCCGTCGTTGGACTAGCCCATCTACTGCTTTGGACTGTGCAGACAAGGCCCTTTCATAATGTCCACTACTGACCTTCTGCTCTGACTGTGTAGGACCATTTTGAAGATGACCTTCAGAAATCAATAATATGGGTTTTAGTTTGTCTGTCTGTAGTTTATTTTGAAGTTTAGTATTTCAGTAATTTAAAAAAATCAGAAGCACTGAACTTTCTACGTTTTATAACATTATTTTGTATATAATGTATATTTATAATCAAAACAGAAGTGTAAATATGTTTATTACTTCTCATGTAATGTTTTTAATGTGATGACAAAGTTTGAATTTTATTTTTTTTTCAAACAATGAAAATACTTTCCTGCTACTATGAGGTTTATTGTGGTTTGTCCTGTTACAGTCCTGCTAGGTTTCATGATTCTGTGACAGCCTGGCTTACTTGAAACTTCAGGCATGAGCTTGTCTGCTCACTGTTCACAGCTCTGCATTTGCATTTTGCAAACCAACCTGCTGTAGGCTGCTTTTACAACCATTAGCTATTGTCAACAAAGATGTTCAGCTGAGTGAAATGCAGCTGACAGAAAATTATACATATCTATTTTGTCCTATACAGTATTTAAATAATATATAGATAGATACTCTGTTGGGATGGAGTGAGATATAAACAGTCAGAAAAGTTATTTTTATTAATTCATCTTTCACTATTTTTCTTCCATGACAATTTGTGGCATGGAAGGTACAGATTTAATATCTTTTCCAAGTGGCTTAATAAATGTCTTGGCTTGGGGTTCACATATGAAACAAGATACAATTTCTATTTTTTTTATCTCATTTATTTAAATTCTTTCAGAAAGACCCCATTTTTCCCTACTTGCCTTATTCTTCCACAGCATCTACATCTCTGCTTGCAAAATTGCACTCCTGTTTGTTTGAGCAGGGTGGATAAGACTGAGCCCTCCTGCACAGCACGCGGGGGAGTTTGAGGCTTTTTCCCACCGCGCCGCCTATGCGCCAGCAGCAGCACCGTCCTCCCAGTCTAACAAAGTCATTCTGCTGCACAGCCCTTCTGGAGGAGGTTTCCACAAGAAGGGGAAAAAACAAACTTACACAAAATGCTCCCAGGAGGTTTAGTAGCCCTTGAAATGCATGCATTTACAGACAATTAAATCCCTCACTAGATCAGCTAGATGCAATACAACCAACTTCTGAATGCACAAAAGCAAAAGCTATAAGAACAGGAAACCACTGCTGCTCTGTTTAAAAACTAGGCTTTTTTTCTTGTTGACAAAATGCCAAAAAAGCATCTTAGTTTTAGATGTCTTTCCTATCTTTCCACAAAATGAAATCTAACCAAAACCTGATAGTTTTCATGTAAAAAGCACAAACACTATAAAAGCACTATAACAAATACATTTTGACTTTGTCTTTAAAGCACTGCAAATAATGGTTAATAAGGGTCCTTCTCAGTGCATTATTAAGGTTACATAAATGCTGTTTACTTTGGGTGGTTTTCTTTCTCCCTCTTTGGTTCTTTTCTTAGTAAAATTAACTTTCAAATCCCAGTCAATTTCCCTGGCTACCATGAAAATAAATTCAAGATGAAACTCAGAAATAAAAAGCCTCCTCCCCCTCCCCAAACATTCACCCTGTAGAGCAAATTATGAAAAACAAGCCATTGACAAAAAGCCGAGCAGATGCTCCCTGCTTGCAGTCCTTCCTCAGCAATGTGAAATAAACCCAACAGATGCCTCTCTTAATTGAGCCCATGGATTACATACACACATGCACTCTGTCCTGCTTAAAACAAAACACACACAAAAATCAAACAGGAAAATAGCCAGAGAACTCTTCCTAAAGCCCAGGCAAGCAAGAACGCTAAGCCCAAAAAAGACTCAGCTCTTCCTGCTCAAAACGAGACAGGAAACCGTATCCGTAGACAGAAGGGAGTTGAAATCCATTAAAACTCATGGACCTGATTATGTAGATCCCACAGGGTAAAGCAGGTACAACACATGCCTTTGTGTACCCACACAGGAGAGAGGAAAAAAATAAAATAAAACGTGCATCAGCTCACACGGAAATCGGTGAATATTTACTGGAGGCAGCCCTGCACTCTGCAGCTACCAGAATAGATCACAGGTCCTACACAGGAAAAACAGGAGCGCTGCCTGCTTCCACGCAGGGGGAGATGGAAGCACATGTGAATCCATGCACGTGTGCACATCCCCAAGTCTGTGCCAAAGAAATTACAAGCAAATTAGCCGAATGCATAATATGACCTGGATTTAACCCACATCTTTGGCCAAAAAATTCCTCACCAAGCGCTGCTGTGCACTGTCTGCTCATCCCTCCAAGCGAGTGCATCTCAGCGCCACAGCTCAACTGCACGAGACAAGGCCCCAGCTCCCTTGGGGTTATAAGGACTCCCCCGAATGTCAAACATTCTCCACGACAACCGCAGGTGATGGCAGGACCAGTAAACTACTTCTGGCTTGCTTGATGCATGTGGATAACATACATTGTTAAACAAACCTGGAGAGTCTAAGACTCAGTTGTAACTTGGACTAACTTCTGTTAGTATCATTTGTAACTAACTATGGCAAGGCTCGAAGACAGATTTGTCTTGAGGACTGTACCTAAACATGACTTTTGGTGTAAAAGACTGCACAGATTGATTCATGTAAACACAACCTAACTTAAAATCTACAAGAATAGGCTCCTGATCCTGCAAACCTCTCATGTTTCCTCTGATTTGTATGCAGCAGAAACTGTTTCATAGCCACAGAGAGCCCTTCACCCATTGCAGATTCAAAGCTGGTTTGACAGAGAGGGCTGCCCCTCAGTGCAGTGCCTTGCTCACTTTGTTCCAGTTTTGGGATCCAGACCTTCACCATTTGCCTCTCAAACTGCCTGCTTGTTAGGAGAAGCAGCTGCTGGGCTATACCCGTAACTATAGCACCCACTGGTGCTGAGACACCATGCAGCAGGACCACGTTCACACAGGCACAGCACAGGGCGCGGCATTCAGCGAGGCAAGTGTAGAAGAGGGACGCTTGTAAAAATCATCCTTGATACCAAACATGGCTCAAACGGGGCAAAATGCAAAATGTCTGGATATCAAAATACTTGGCCAGCAGCAGCACCCAGCCTTCAAGGAGCTGTTGAGATAGATTAAGTCAGCCTGTGGAAATGCAACCATCCAATAGAAGAAACCACCTCTGTAAAAATAGATTTCCTGCGCTTTGGTTAATTCTCAGTCTTTTTCTTTCAGCTCATGCTAATAGAAGGCACAGATCAATGAGGAAGGCGTAGCAAGCCACTAACACCACTTATGCTGCAGTGACTTAAGCAGAAGTTATGTATCTATGTTTGCCTGTCATTCTTCTTGCCTTATCTCACATACCTGATCCATAAATAGATATTGATTTTACACAGTAGATAAGACACTCCCATCATACTAGAGCAGGCAGGAGTGAGAGTCATAATCCAAACTCCAGTTGTGGAGATGTGACATAATTCAGTGGCCCTCTGCCATGCCTCAACTGTTTTCATAACTTCAGTTTTACAGCCTATCTGGAGAGTCAACAGCAATATTTCAACCCCACCACTCTCCCTCTCTGCGTCTCTGTTTGCTTTTGCTAACTCAGCTCCCAGAGCTTGCAGGTAGTGGCCTGATATTCCCATCGCTGGTGACGCCCAAAGCAGTGACATTTCTCTCCTGCCTGCTCTATCCCTGCCAACTCTGCTCTCAAGCTTTGTCTGGACAACACAGTGACTCAGTTCCATAAAACTACCTTTTCTCTCTCTCCTCCCTCCACTGTTCTTATCTCCACAGTTGCCCTGGTTCCTTCTCCTTGTTCCACATGCAGCTCTGTGGTACATTTCTGCAGCTCAGATGTCCTTCACGCCGCTGTGCTAGCACCAGGCTCCTGTCTGATTCACAGCGTAAAGCACTGCATGTAGAGCACAAATTCCAGGTGCTAGATCAATGATGCCATGCACAGCGTGCAGTTCAGGGGACCTGCATTTCCTTTCTCTCCCTCCCTTTTACACCTTGAAAGCAAACTATCAAGCAACCTCCTTCTGCAGACATCTAAGCTCTCCCTTTCAATTTGCCACTCAGCTTTTGGGAGCCGTGGGGCACAGAGACAGAACGTCCATGTGCTTACGAAGCTTATCCAGCACTCACTCACACGCACAAGTCTTCGCTACTTCCAGCAACAGGCCATGCAGTTCCCAGCAGGACTGAGTGGTGACAGGCCGGAGCGGGGCTCTCCAACACACAGGAGTGCACCCCCCGGGGCAGGAAGAATTAAAAATAAATTTTAAAAGTGCAGGGACTGAAGTGGGCTGAAAAACAATTCCTGCTTCCTGAGTCTCCATCTCATTGTCCTCCTTTCCGACTGGGTCACGCAGGGCTCCCAGCTAACATGTCAACATTGCCTGCAGACTGAGACTGGAGATCAGAGAGGTAAGGTAAATGGAGTGACCTGCACCTGCAGGTAACATAACCCTGGATGTTATGTGACCTGAAAAACACACACGAAAAAGCCCTAGATGGCTTTATCTAACCAAACGCACCACATATTTCCACATCATCAAATGCAATTGCTTGCATGTGCACTTGCATCGCTGTGCACTTGCTTTGCTGCTTGCAGTAGCTCTCCTGGCTTCACCAAAGCTGACCCTGTTATCCTGCTCTGCTGCCCCAAGAGCCGTCACCTTCACGTACTGCAGCCAAGCAGCTCCAGGCCCCCCTTTCACCTCAGCCAGTATCCTGCCAGGTCTCAGGCAATACCTATTTTTAAGCTCATATAGGAAATCTGTTTTTGCCAAATCCATTGAGCCATGCCATGAGGAGTGGTTCCCCTTTCCAGCAACAGCGTTCTCCTGCCTACCTGGAAGGGTAGACAGGGAGAGGGGAGAGAAGATTTCCAAGCTTCCTTCTGTTGGAGACAGTAGGCAAATCTCCTGGCTGCTGCCTGCATGGAGAAGATGGGTTCTGGCTCACAGCAAGTAGATACACAATCTTTGGGGCAGAAAGTAACAGGAGCAGCTTTCTCCCAACTGACCCAAACTATGCGAGCATCTATTCTTCTTGGTTGCTTTGGACAGAAGGGAAAAAGTCCAGCAAAGGTCTTGTAAGTGCTTAACAATGGCCTACTCTTGGTTTGTAGATGAAGGTTTCCAATTCAGCAGAAGAACCCTCTCCAAACTGTTCTCTCTTCCATAGACTCTGTAACATGTGACGGAGCTGCCTCTAACATTCGTATCTAACTACCATGGTAGAGCTAAATTGACTTAATTTCCTCTGTGAGCATCATGTCTTTCTATCAGCTGAGAGGTGGGCAGTGCTCAGGCTCCCATTCACCTCTGGTCCTGCAGGCTGCTCTGCTTGGGCAAAGCATGCCCTGGATGAAGTCCAGACCATTCACTCCCAGGAAGAGTCCCAAGGTGCACAACAGGACCTTGTTCACAGCCATGTTTTGCAAATACACAGATAAATGAGGAAAACATGTAGTTCAAGGAGAGGCTGTTTGGGGATGGCATCTTTTATCTGTGCTTTACGATTTATTTGTTGAGTTATTGCTGGCTTTCCTAAGGTTTTATTGATTACATTTTTTAAACTAACTGCTTGGAAGGTCACAGAGACACCGTGTTTGTTTTCATCAATTGAATTAAACCAACTCATATTTAATATCCAAACAAACTTGTTGAGAGTTAGGTTTATGGGTAGAGCAGCCGTTACTAGCCAGAACAGGACCTGACCATCCTGGCACTGTGCAGAAGCTCTGACGACTCCTGTACTTGGATAGGCAGCTCCCACGATGGATATGAAAGCAGGGCTGCTGTAGCGAAATTTCTGGGGCAAATGTGAATCACTGTGCATTAAAAATTTATTTTCTATTAACACTGTTTGATATTTGCCTTACATTTTCTATTTTGGCAGAAAATGCCAAAGCATTGCCAAGGCATTTTTGTTCCGGCTCATAAACTCATTTGTTCTTTGGAAGACTGTCAGTAAAGAAACATGAGAGAATCTGAACAAAATGTATTACGGGGAAAAAAAAAAAAAAAAAGAAAAGAAAACCACCAGAATAAAATGGTGATAATTACCAAAGGCATGACCTGGCTCTAATCACCCCCTTCAGTTCAGTTCACCAGCTCCCAGGGCTGGCTTTGCTTCACCATTAATAATTCCTCCCACTCTCATGTCTCCTTATGCCACAGAAGCGCTTTGCTTCTTTCAGATCTGCTCCCTTCATGAAGGTGGTTACACTGATTTGCACTTTGCTAATGGTATTTAAGTTCTGTCATAAGTTAAGAGATATTTTTTAAGTTCTCCAAAATATTGAATACAACTATAATACAAGGAAAAAAAAAAAACAGAAATAGTGTTCGCCTACACTGGAAGAATAGAGAAAAGTTCATAAATTTGTAATTATGAAAAGCTCCTTCTCCCTGAGGCAATTAACATGGTTAAGAAGACCTTCTATCAGACACGTTTTGTTTACACAGGGAGGAAGAACTTCTTAGCAGTTCTGGCAGTTATACCACAATCTGCTCTCAGCTATTGTCAGCAAATGCAGATTAATTTGGAACAGATTAATTTTACCTCACTTTAGGCATCCAAATGTGAAGCATCTAGCTTAGGTCAATTTTATCTGCAGTTCCCAGAGAAAGACACTTCCAGCTTCCTTCTCTAAAAAAAAAAGTTATCTGAAATAACTGGAAATAACTGGGAATTAACTGCTTTGTAGAAGTTGACTCTTGAGAGAGCCTGTACCATTAAGTAAAACATGACAACCAGCTTTAATGCGTCAGATGGTGCGAGATGCATCCCTGCCCACAGATTTTCATGGGAACTTCGGTAACTGAGCACACCATTTTCCTCTGTACTCAGCAGGAACTGAGCACTTATCCCCTGTCTGTGTTTTTGAGAATCTACCTTTTGATGACTATATATATTACACTTTCCTCAAGTGTAAGACAGAGTTAATAATATTCATGTGACTCAGAAGGATGTTGTGAGGATTCATTCATATCTCTCAGATTCTTTGGGAAAAGATGCTACGGAAGCGCAAATAATTATTTACTGTTCCCATCTTATTGTTCAAGCAACAGCTCAATGTAAACAGTATCTGGGAAAGCAAAACAGCTGTATTCAAATGCCCAGCGGCAGCCCTCGCTCCCTCCTCCTCTCCTCGCCGTGGAAGAGGATTTTTCCTTGCGCGGCAGCCCCAAGCCAGGCCACGCATTGTGTTACAATCATCGCTTCCTGTTTGTTACCTCCTGACATCATGTCCTGCTTCCTGCCCGATTATAACTCGCCAACTGTTTTTCCTCAAGCAGCAGCCCGGCTTCCCACCGTCCCCCCAACCCATGGCCGTGTCTTTCGGCTGCGGGCCGCGCGGGCAGCAGGGGGCGCCGCCGTGCCGCGCCGAGCCGAGCCGAGCCGCGCCGCGCCGAGCCGAGCCGAGCCGAGCCGAGCGGAGCCGT
>JAVCKT010005562.1:0-17035 GCA_032273925.1 Rhynchotus rufescens | reverse complement strand
AAATGAGTTAGAAACCAAACACCATGAAATGCCAGCAGTGATGAGGGTGTGAAAGGAGCAGGGGCTCCTGAGCATGGCCAGAAGTGTCTGGACCTTGATTTTAATCATTAAAATAATTATCAGCTACAGCCTGATTCTGTTTCACACTTCTACTGGGATCAGTTATGATAAGAGTGAAGACTACAGTTGGAAGATAGTTTTTATTCAGACATGCCCATGAAAGGCAGCACTGTTTGTTCCACAGATTTACATACAAGCAAAGTAGTAACAACTTAAAAAAAACTCTAAGTTTTTTTTAATGATACATCCTCCTTCTGACCTCTTTAACACCTAATTGTTTCTATATACCAAATTCATGTTCCAGTGTCATAGTTAACGAGACAGGCTGCAGGCAGAACAATCCTCAGAGATACCTTTATTGTTTATCAATGACATTGATCACTGTTTTTCCTCGTGCGTGTCCTCCTTCCAATTTCAGAAAGGCCTCTGGTACTTCAGAAAAAGGGAAGACTTGATCGATAACTGGGTGGATCTATAGAATAAATAAGAAGGGTCACTGAATTAGGAATAAAATGATCTAGCAGATCAGCAACACTTATCTCACCTTTACCCTTCAAACATGCATAAAGAAACAGGGAGTATTTTATAGTATTTAAGGCAGGGGTTGCCAATGGTGATGTAGTCTTCAGCATTTCATTTCTTCCAAGGGACCCTCGGCAAGAGAAAACTTGCTGCTGCCTGCCCAGGTTTTGATATTCTAGCACCCCAGTTACCAGGCAGGGCTGTAACCTCCCAAGTCTGCTAAAAGAAGACAGACTCTGTGGTTCAATTTCATGTTGTCCAAAATGACCAGCTGAGGAAGACCATTTTATCTTTTGTCTTATCTTCAAGCTGATTTTTACATCAGACAAAAATTTCAGAGCCTTGGCTCTTTTAAAGATACTTGTGACTCTAGAGCCCCTGTGCAGCAGTTTGTGTCTTAGTGTCTTTAAAGGCCTTGGCTGCAAGTGAAGTACAAAACCCCACTGGCTTTTGTTGCTGAATCATTTAGACACACTTGAAAACTCAACCACTGTGTAGTCCAATAAACATAGATCATTAAGCCCAGCTTGCATCAACTGCTGTTTTGACATTAATTTTGTAGAGTAGCTTTCTGGATTGCTTCAGTGTCATCTCTAATAAGGAAGGTGAAATGCACTGTGAATATTCACTGTTCCCATCACTAGCTCAGAAGCCAGAAAAAAACTACCAGCACTTTCTCTTGGATAATGCCATACAGCTGTAGGGGCAGAAAAGAAACAAATGAAAAATCTGCAGCTGAAAAATACTTGTCAGGGCTGGTCCAAGAGAAGTCCCCTTTAGCACCAGGTGCTGAGCCATCCTTCCAGAGGCAAGAAGATCTGTGTGCACAACTGTCCCCACCACCCTACCCCGAGGTGGGTCTGCTGCCCTCGAGCCGCCTAGGTTCATCCTTCTGCATCCTCTGATCCTGGTACTCTTAGTGGAAAAGAGCCTGAACACAGTTCCTGAAGCTAATGCTCACAGGGATGAGAATTTAAATAACACTCAAACACTCTCTATTCTGCTGGAAGAAGTCCTTCGTGGTGGTTGTGTTACTGAAAGCATCTTCAGGATTCCCCCCCCGCCACCCAGCAGCTAGTGCCCCCTGCCTTGCGGGATGCTTCACAACTGCTGACTGCCCCCTCCTGCCAGGACCCACGGTGCTCTGAGCAGAACAGGAATAAGATAACAGCAAGGAGCTGACCTGCTGTGCCGGCCTCAGGGCCAGGGCCCTCCTCTGAAAGCTGCACTCTCCCACAGGCAGGGATACGGTTTCAGGTGCGTGGCACCACTGAGGGCAGGTTTCTCTATAGATGCACATTTTCCAGGCAGGGCTCCAACTGCCCCAGCTGCTCAGCACCAGGCACTTGAACAGCCCCAGTGCTCCTGCCGAGACATTTTCTCCTCCGAGACGTTTTTCTCCTCCTCGTGCAGCTTCTCAACTTGGATGCAGGACCCTATCTTAAATGCATCTTCTCCTTACTCAAATGCAGGACCCTCTCTTAAAGCCCCACTCACTGCACTAGAGTATTTGCTTGTTGGGGTTATGGGGTAATACAAGACATCAGTAATCAGACTATTGCACTGCAGCATCCCCTGCTCGTGTTGCTACAATTTTGCTTTTTATTCTGTTAAAGAGGCTGGCAGCAGGTTGAAAGTTTACATAAAAGCAGAACAGAGTAAACCCCTTCAAAGAAAAGGTTAGAATTAGCATCTGATTCACCAGGAAAGTAATTGTATAAATAAATATTCACCAGGTACCTCACCTAGGCCAAGCTTCAGGTCATAAGGCTGAGTATATTCTTCCCCTTGATCAGCCAGGACACCCTATAGCAGACAGACCTCTAGCAAAGCAAGCATGAAAAAGCTGCTGCTCAGCTGGGCAGCACAAAAGGCCAAGGTCAAGAGCACTAATCCTGCGTGGCCAGCAGCCCGTGCAGAATGGAAATGCTGTCTCTGGCATCAGCAAAGCCATGGACCCAGGCAACAAAGCTGTGGACTGAGGTAATGTCTTTGGGCAAACTGAGCACTCGAGTAAAGCGCAGCTGCCGTGACGAGCAGCAAACAATGTGTGGTGGTGCCTCCTCAGGAAGGCCAGCCGGGAGCTCCTTCAGTAGCAGGAGCTTGGGAAAAACAAGGAAACTGAGGAGCCTCACTGAGCCAGGCCCAAGTGCACGAGCAGGTATCGCCCATGGCAGCTGCACACAAGTCTTGGCCTCAGCTGAGAAAACTGGGAGAGAGGAGCCCAGCCTGCTGGAACACACACACAGGTGACCACGACCCAGGGGCAAGAGGCTGGGAAGAGAGGGGGGTGTTAGAGCAGTTCAGCACCTGCCACTGGGATGCCCGAGGGAGCCCAGGGAAAGGCCAAAGGTAATCCCAAACGTGCAGTAACTGGGAACAAGTGAACAAGCTGACCGTTACACTGCAGTATCCCAGTACCTCAGCCATTTGTTGCAGGCAGCAGCTTACAGCCCCGCAGAAGAGCGGGTATTCCAGCCCCAGCCTGTTTCGGGAAGGTCCGTGGGAGCCGGCAGCGGCACCGCAGCTCTGACCTCGCGGGTACCACGGCCACGGGGCACCCAGAGCTGCACCCAGGTGCCCCCCATCCTGACAGGGGCTTTGGGCAGCGCCACAGGGAGCCATGAATGCTAAAGTGATGACTCTGGCACTGTGGAGCATTAAACGCGCTATCGGGCCGGCTGATCGCTCCCTTTGTTCGAATAACCCTGGAATGGCTGAGCGCATCCCGTGGCGCAGCACAGGGATTCACTCAGCCTCGGCCCTGATCCCCTGACTCAGATAAAATTTCTTCCTGTGAGCAGACAAACAAGTAGGGGAGCGTCTGCTGTTTGTTGAATGTGCGATAATAAATGGAGATTAACTGGATAATAAAAACACTGCCTATTTACAGCCACACATCAGTTCCTTGCCAGAGGACGCCTATTTGCTCAGGGAAAAGGGATTAAACGAAAATCTGGGAGAGAAAGGATTATACACACGCGCATTGAAATGTTTATCTGACAACAGACTGGGGCTGAAAGACAGTTTCTTCCTCTTCATTCTCTCCAGCGCAGAACACACTATAGAAATGAAGCTCAGGTCTCTCAGAATGAACTCATGTGTTTGGAAAAATAAAAAGAGTAAGTGCTGATGCTGCCGAGGGCTCCTGCCGCAGCAGCGCTGGTGCGCTGTCCCTGGGCAATGCCGGCCCAAGGCGCGCGCTGCGAGCAGGAGCCAGTCGGCAGGAACGCGCCTGTCCCGCTGCTGCCGCGTTCAAGCCCTCCCTCCCGGGAGGCTGCCTCTCCTGCGCCAGCACAGCCCCGGCATGATTTTATTAGGAAAGGAGAGAAAAAACACGAGGGGAATGAGGAGGGCCCTCGGGGAGCAGGTGGCTCCAGCTGGATTGGAGCTGCTCCCTGCGGCTGCAGGGTGAGGAGGCACCCGAGCTCGCAGCTCCAGCAGGACCAAAACAGCCCCTGCAAGGGCCAGGCGCCGGCCCTTCCCAGCCCCCAGGGCTCCAGTGGGGCTCAAAATCCTTCCGAGGCCTTTTCTAATGGAAAACACAAGCCTGACATTTTGGCTAGCCAAGTAAAAGCTGCAGGCTTCCCTCCATTTAGCTATTTGTACAGCTCTTTACACGGATTGCATGGAAAAAATGCTCACCTTCGGGACACCGCTGTTCCTGGTGCTCCGCCCGTTAGCTGAGCAGCTCCCTTCCTGCTGCATTCAAGTCCCACACTCCCTGGGTCTTAATCCCACCTCCTTTTCATCCTTCCTTACCCATCAAATAATACACAACAGCATGTGGAGAGCTCTCCATAGCCACTGATAGATTTTAGAGCCAACACTCACAGAAGGCCAAGGTGAAGGGAAGTTCCTCTCTACGCTGGGGTTCAGGGGGCACCAGGGGTTAAAATTTCCTAGTTCCTTACTTGTCCCTGGCAGAGCAGCATCAACAGTGCAGTCAAGGGCAACAAGAACCTGGGACCAGCCCAGGAGTGCGGCACGTGCTGGGCAGTCAAGATGACGCCGACAGAAGCACAGGAGGAAGCTCTGGGTTTGGTTCCCTGCCGAACTGTGCTAAAACCCTGCGAGGGAGAGGAGAGAGCAGCCTCGCTCCGGGCTGGGATCCCCAGGAGCCGCAGCCAGGGCCGCCCTCCCGCTCCTCAGGGCGGCCAAACCGAGCGGGGGCAGCACCACCACCACAACACGGCACCATCGGCAGGAGCTGCACTTCATACACTTTCCTCCTTCCTAAGTCCACCAATATTTTTCCCTCTAATAAAAAGTTTCCTGCACAACCTCTGTCTCCTCGGCAGCTCTCAGCAAATTAAGCTGTTTGCTGTAACTGCTTGCAGGCAGCTCCCGCTTCCACGAGGGCACTGCAGCCCAGGCCACTAGCAGCCGCTTTCCACAGCACAGGCAGGGACATCAAGCTGAAGCCATATTTTGGATTAAGTACCCGGAATCTGCTCAATTTTTTTCCAGACCTCATCGTGGTTTATGGGAGCTTACATATTCAAACCCAACCCTATCTCTCCACAGCGTGCAAGGTTTCCATTAGTCTTCTTTACAGGCAATTTTATAATGTAATCACACAGCACTTTCATTAAGATTGTGAGCAAGCTACATCATTTGAGAGAAGAGGAGCAGATGTGTTTTAATAAAAATCACAATATGTTTTTTTGGTGGCCATAATGAGATGCAGATAGAGGCTCCTTTTAGAAGAGAGAGGACTGAACAGTCTCTCTGGCAACCTCCCCTTGATTAACATCTCTGGGCTCTGGCCAAAAAACCTGACAAGCAAAAGCACTGCAACAAGAAAGCACAAAATTGAATATATAAATATATATATATATATAAATATATATAAAGAAAATACAAGCTTTTCCTTTGCACATGAAAAGTACAGCCATCTCAACCAGGGCAACGTACTGAAAGGGAGTGGGGAGCATGACTGACCTTTAATCAATTTGGACACCTAAGTGTAGAATTTCTGCAAATCTGGAATTTCTCGAGGGCCACATCTACAGATGCTAGATTTGCAGACTACTCAAGGATGTATTGATATAATGAATAATGAAGGGTATATTCATATAATGTAACAATGTTACAGTAACTGTTTGATATTCATACTACACAAGAGAAAAATTAGCAATACTTGGGCATGGAGGCCAAGGAAAATGCTGCTTGCAGAGGCCTAACAAGGCAAGGGGGAAGCAAGTCAGTACACACGGGTCAGAGCACACAGTCAAGAAGCTGTGATGAACTACGCTGGCCAAACAAGGTAGGCCAGCTTAAATCAGGGCCATCCAAACAACTCAAGCCCCAAGTGATGTGCGAGTGCTTGACCACAGTCATTTTTGTTATTGCTTATTCCTGTTGCTATTCCTGAATAGTAAAGACTAGTAACAGCGAACAGCTGCATTCTGCATTTTAACAGGAACATCAGAGAACATCATCCAAAGATGGATAGATGGCATTAGCCTTCAGTAGCAGACAGAGAAATCCAAGTGCCAAAAGGTATCGTCCATACAGGAAGATGGCAGCAGAGCCAAGGAACAGCCAGCACGTCTTGTCCTCCAACCCACAAAAGCAGGTCGCTGAGTCCAAAGTATCTACTGCCTTTGACAAAAAGTACAGCTGCTACTACAAACAAATTCACTAACTAGGTTTGTCATGGAGTCCCCGTCCCCAGCAGCATGCAAGAAACGTGCAGATGAGGTGCTCAGGGACATGGTTTTACAGGTGTGGTGGTGAAGGGCTTACAGGTGGGCTTCATCTTGAAGGTCTTTCCACCCCCAACAACTCTGTGATTCTGTGCGTGCAATTGTTTCCCTTATGCATGTGCTGTAACACTTATGTAGGATGGAAACACAACAGGGAGAAGGATCTATTCATTTCATGACCACAGACTCCACTTTCCAGCATTTGCTGTCAAGGAGAGAGAACATCCCAGTAACGACACTGCGCACGCATGCAACACTACGGCACATTTAAAGGGCTCCAAATTAAAATGAAAATTTCTAACCTCTGTTTGGGCCATCCCTTAACCCACAACACAGCAGATACGTAGGACAAACTTGGTGTTCCCCTCTCCTGCCCTAACAAGTCTCTCGAGCTGCCTTCCTCCCGTAGGCTTTGCAATAGGCAGGGTGCTGAACTACCAGTCACAAGTTTTCCACAGACCTAGGCAGCATATAGGAACTCAGTAGATGTAACACCAAGAGCCAAGCAGCACATCCTTAGTAGGAAACAGAAGGCTAAGCAGCAAGCAAGCAGCAAACAACCAAGACCTCCAGTGCTAGGCTCACAAACACAGCAGACTAGTGTCTGAGGAGCCTCTTGGCTTAACCTGGCAGCAGAGACCAGCAATGCTGCTTCAGCCAACAGGCTGCCAGCAAATTTATGTTCTGAACCAAAGGCTCTATTGATTGTACTTGAGATGAGACCCTTATCATTCCTAAGGGAAAGAGACCCCCAGCTTCCGACATGCGCCTCACCAGCTGATTTGATGGAGCCCAAGTTGAGCCAAACCTTACAGGCTAAGAATTAACTGGCAGAGGGGTATTAGAAAGTAACCCGTTTATCTAAGATGTGACTAGGAAGCATCTGGTTTTCTCCTTTCCTACTGCTGTTCCAGCAGACTCTCAGCCCTTCAGTCTTACAGTAACCTCCTAGCAAGAGGCTCAATGGCAAGACAGTCAAAGCAGCTCACGGGGGAAAACAGCACTGTCTTTACAGTGCCCACAACTGTGTGAATGTGCAGGAAGACACAGAAGGGAAAAGATTCTCCTTCCTTGCCATACTAGCTCCTCAAATCTCTTCTTCCTCCTCCCCATTAAAAAGGACTGTCCTGCATAAAACCAACTCTACTTAAAAAAAAAAAAAAAAATCCTTGCTGCAGAGCTCATCTGTGTGAAAAATCAAGCATCTTTAAATACAATGTCCTTTTTTTGCAAAGGAAGGTTTTGGAACACACTAGAAGCAGAGATCTGCACTTCTGAAAAAGGACCAGAAGAAGAAAAACTATGACAAATCAATATAACCAATATAACTCATATCTGCTTCACGGGCGTGCTCTTCAAAGCTTCACTTTATACAACAGCATCTCTTTAAGCCATTAGCTCTTTTTAATTACCCTCATTTAAAGTAAGTTCCACTGATCACAGCTGAGACTCCCCACTTAGGAATTTCCTGAGAAAAACCTCTCTCTGTCTCAGGAGCTTCCCAATTTCTCTCATATTCACATCTCACATAAACTAAGGTGTCTGTAAGAGAAGAGCACACAATTCACTGACATTTCAGCACAACTGCATCTGCGTTACTCAAAACTGTATTCAGTGAACTTTTAAGGAGTTGAACCATATGAACAACACTTTGCTACCTTCCCCAAGTGTTCAAGCATCATTCCCTGTTTTTTTTTTAATATATATATATATATTTATTCTCCTTTATTGTAGTCTAATTTAAGCACCACTTATTTTCCAGAAGTGCTGAATTACAATAGACCTCCTCCAGTAGTTCTTCCGTGTTCTTGTTCCAAATACCCCCTTCTTCTGAATGGCAGCAGCTGTGCAGCTAAGAGCACACCTATGCCTGGACCATAAAAGTCATACTTTATTAACACTCATGCAAATGAACAGGTCACATCTGGGTGATCTCAGCACTTGGGAGAGCACAGGTGTTTACAGCATTGTACAGAATAGTGTGAAATACTGCTAGGATAGACTATGCAGATCAACAGTCTGACATTATAACCTGTTTTTGCAGACACATAATAACAGACTAAGCAAACAGCTTTATCCTCACGATCATCTTACAACGCAAGGCACATCAGGACGTTCATATATGTATGACGTACGTTTTAAATGGTATTAGAATTCACCTGTCCAGATTACTGGACAGATGAATACCCATTAGGCTCTATCTCTATTGCATAAACAGATGTTTCCCAAGAAGCTTTCACAGGCATATTCTGCATTTCTGTTTTGCATACAAAGCAGGAACAGAACACAAAACAGGTTGTGCTGGGCTAGGATCAGGACAATGGTAAGCACAAAGACAAGGACACTTCTGTCCTTAGTCAACTGTAATTTCATAAAGTGCGACTGGATGAGATCACAGGACAAGCAACATTTTCTAGGGTTTCTCCCTAGTGCACAGAAAGTGCCTGACGGGCAGCACAGCGCTGTACAACTGCAGGCAGGAACACTCTTCACCACAGCTTCTTTGCTGCTGCCATCTCTGCTCATGGGCAGGTAACTTTGGGGGAAAGGCAGACTTTGCGCTGCTCCTGTCAGCAGCAGTAAGGTGACAACACAGGGGAGGCCTGGCTGAATTTGGAGAGAAATCTACTCTGGGCAGTAGCACTGAGGAGGAACGAGTCAGAGAGAAGGGGAAAAAAAGAAAAAAGAGAGAGAGAGAGATGAACACTCAAACTATCTTTTAGCAGTCCAGCTTTTCTAAGTGCATACAGCTTCTGAGCACCAGAAGGCCTGACAACTCACATGGTAGCAGCAGCAGTGGCAAATTCTGCTTCCTCCTCTGCTTGGGCAGGGCAAACAAACACTAACAGCAGGTGCCCCTGTTCTCTGCCTGGGGGTTTTGACCATACGAAGCCTTCCAGAGGAGCACAGACAGGACGCACAGCACCACGTGCTCCACTGAGTGAGCATCCCAGTCCACAATCTCACAGACATTTTATAGGAAGCTCCAGTCCAAGGAGATCAGAAAGGTGGTCACATCCTTGCTGCTTCATGACCTTCCTCCATGGCCGCTACTCAGAGCTTCCCAAAAGCACCCACAATATTATGAGCACCCACAATATTTCAGGTCATGATACGTGCTAAATTAGCAACAACTTTATACTCCCAAGCAGTGAAATAACAAAATGCAAGTCTCCCTCCATGACGCTGCCAACACAGATCATCTGTGACCTGCAGTAACCTGAATTTCCTCCTCCTGTCTGCATTATGCACAGGCCTCTCCATCAGCCAGGCCAGGGAACTGTGCATATGCACGAACACACAGTCATGTTCACTCTGTCCAAGTGACCCATACAAAACCTCTAAAAAACATCATAGCCAATGCTAAATGACTCCCATTGGCACAAAAAGAGAAGCTCCAGCCATTTTTTTCTCATAGTTTAGCATGGTTTTAAAAAAGTAAGGTAAAGATGGAGAAGGTAGAATGGCTTTATGGACTACCAGCCCCTAAAACTTGACGGGGAACAACAAAACTGAAGCAAGCCAACTCTGAACTCTTTTCTTTGTTATCATCAACCTCATAACATTTTATTTTCTCATTGTGAACTATACCATTTTTAAGGCAAAGCAGCACATCTTTCAGCACAAAACCTCCAGCACCCATTTACTGACGTACCTTTCCAGACTCAACCAGTTCTGCTATTTCATCCAAATATGGGCCACTTGGCATAAAAAATGCCCACCGATAATGGACTCCTTTGCACAGATGCTGCAGGAAAGAGATCATAAATATTTTTAAAAGTTACAAGGGGAAACTGAATTAAACGGGAACTAAAAGCAATGACAGAAACACTAGAGAAGTATTTAAGCAAAAAAAAATTGGAAATTACTTGCTAGCATCCCCAAAAAAACGTCACCTGAGCATGTGGATTAAATGTACAGACGGGTGTTGTATTACCACAGCAGGCTCAGGGTGAGGTTTGGTGCCTAATTGCACAAGTCAGCTGGCTGAGAACAACGACGACCTTGTCCCTGCAGCTAGAAATAGCGCCGGTTCTTACGTAAGAGCGAAGCGGTGCAAAGCCAGGCACTCAGGTGGACACGTTTGCAGAGGGGGCTGAGCAAAGAGGTGTCCCTGCTCGTGCAGGGGGGTTGGACTAGATCATCTCTAGAGGCCCCTTCCCACCTTAACCATTCTGTGAGGCTCTGAAACCAGCAATGTGACATCCAGAACCCTCTACCTGTGTGGAGTGATTTGGTTGCCAGTGATTAGGTTTTGCACCACCACATCTGCCAGTGACCACCACCTGGTGACAGCTGTAAACTCACGTGAAAAGTATTTTAGGAAGATCTCACCAGCACAAGGCGAGAGCACGTCCTCTGAGGAATTCATTAGAGGAATAAGAGTCTTGATTTTTCAAGCACAACTCATGCTTAATACCTGGCATATAATGCTTCTTATCATGGAAACATGCAAACCCTTGTGCTGAGAAATATAGTTACAGAATTTATTTTCAGGGTTTAAATTTTGAGCTTGCATTTGAAAATATTAGTGTGGGTCTCAACCCTCACACTCAGCCCTGCCATCACAGAAATATCTTGGCACACGCTCCTGAAGAGCAAGCTCACATGGCAGAGAGAAGGCAGAGGACAGTTCTAAGAAGCCTCCCAGCTCTGGCCACTGGGAGAACATCTCAAAAATCCATTTAGGAGAACTAGAAAACAAAATATTCAGTACTGCCATGCAGACACAGGAACATGAAGGAAATGAAAGACTTTTTTTGTCATCCTCTACCACTTCTATTACTCTGCGGTGCTGGAATGGGATAACAAGAATCAGCCACGGAACAGTGTTTTGAAAGAAACCCTGGCCAGCCTGAAACACGTAGCAAAATGACCCCGATTTCAATGAGGCAGAGATTTGCTCTGCTAACTATAAAACACCGGCTGCCAGCGGGATTCACAAGGATGACATACGGGAAAGGCCTCAATGAAAGCACAATGAAGAATCAAAACTTCAAAACACCCCAAACTACCACATATACTAATCAGCACCACCCCAAAACTTTTTTTTCTGTGCAAGAAAGTAGGAAAGAATAAAAATGCACCTGAGGGATGCTTAGCAATGTACGAGACAAATCAGATAGAAGCCTCCAGATGACATGACTAGCAGCCAAGCCACCAAAGAGGCCACAAGGGTACAGCATAAAAGTACAGGATTTTACATAAAAGTACAGAGGATTTTGTGAGATACCTTTACAGTTTTGGAACCAATAGTGACTCCTGTGCGCAACATGCCATCGGCCACTCCCAGCCGGTCCATATTGACCAAGAAGGGGGTTACTAAGGTAACATACGTTGCTCCCGACCATTTCTTCAGGAGATCCAGAGCCCACTTCTCGGTGGATCC
The DNA here is from genome assembly GCA_032273925.1 of Rhynchotus rufescens. Lineage (NCBI taxonomy): Eukaryota > Metazoa > Chordata > Aves > Tinamiformes > Tinamidae > Rhynchotus > Rhynchotus rufescens. The sequence continues at coordinate 5,353 of JAVCKT010005562.1, read as the reverse complement.
GCCAACATTATCTAGGATGAAATCAAATCTGCAGACATGTAAAGAACAGACTTTAAATCACTATCTGACAAAAACAGATCCTCATTAAGGTCATATCCTAGAAGCTGGCTAGAGGTTATATTTGTATTTCTCACTGCACTGTATTAATCTGCCCACAACAAAGTAGAAACAAAGCGTGAAGACCTGTGACTAAACCCCAGCCTCCCTAAACAGAGTTTAGCAGTTAGCACAAAGGCAAGGTCAGCACTGCCTGCGGATCAGAAAGTTAATTGCTGCACTGCCTGCCCACACAGCCCCAGCCAATATCCTCCCCATTGATCCCAGGTCAGCTAAGAGCCAAGCTGGAGCGAAGGGCACGTCTGCCTGGCACAGCATCACTAAGACTCTTTTACTAATCGAACGGTGTCTTTTCCATCTCTAGAAAACTAGCTCAATCTATCAAAAAAAAAAAAAAAAAAAAAAAAACAAAATACAAATGCAAGTCACATTAGTCCAAGTTTAAACCAACAGCAGGAGCGCACAAGCAAAGGAAATTTTTTTTGCATAGGGTCACCCTGTTACTTTAAATGTAACTGCTGTGACCAGATAAATATGGTTAATTATCAGAGGCAGCTGTACTCAGTGTCACAGAAGAAAAATTGACTGCTAGCTCAGTTGCACCCTAGCTAAAGCACCTTGGGCAAGCCACTGAAATGCTCCAAGACATAGTTCTTCCTTCTAAAGAAGAATTTTACTAAGTCCACACAGGAGTCTTCAGATTTATTTTAATTAATTCACGCTTTACAAGTACACTAAGATCCTTGGATGGAAGCTGACAGAGCTCTCCAAATCGTGGTCATCGAAGAACACGTAAAAGCTTGCACTTGCCTCTGCAAAACTAATTAACTGACTTAATCTTTCAATGAAATCTGTGCTAGGGATACTCACTTGGCAAATTACATTCAAAAAGTGCTCGGACGACCTTGCTTTGGAAAGTAAGGCTTTAAAAGTGGAAAAACAGAAAACAGAGAGTCTGACCAGAGTCAAGTAATCAAAAGCCAAACGGACTGACTGCCAGCTCCTTCATCTCAGTACTGAACAGCACAAACACTTACAAAGGTAACGCTTTAAGCTGCTCTTCCAAATTTCCAGATCTGTAATCAATCACATCATCTGCTCCAAGCTTTTTCACCAGAGGGCTGGCATCATTAGAACAAACTGCTGTCACATGAGCACCCCAGGCCTTCACTAGCTAAAAGGAAGGAGAGAAAAAAAAAAGGAATCCAAGGTTTAAAATTTAGTAAAATAGAACCTTAAAAAGCTAAAGTTTCATTATATTTAGGGAGTTGGAAAACTGTCACCAGATTTAATGACTTTAAAGTAATTAAAGTATTAATGACTTTAAATTATTTTTAACCCCTGATTAAAAATAATTTAAAGTCATTAATACTTTAAATAGCACTGTAAATAATTATTAATCAAAGAATTAAAAAAGATCATCTCTGATTTACATTACAGAGGATTGTCAAGTACAATTACAGAGGATCTTTTAGTACACAAAGCTATAACAAAGTAATGAATTCTTGCTAATCATTTCTCTTTTTTCGTAATCTCCACTCTCCTTTATGTTTTTTGACACTTAAACTAGATTAATTAGTTTACTCAGGTTAATTGCAGGTGGAAATCAGAATTAGTCAGTAGCTTGCTCAGCCTTTTTATTATCTTATTTAGGCACCTGCTTCATCGTGGCTCAAGCAAAGAGCAACCACTAAAGTTCTCCTGTAGTCCTCTTAGGACCATTGTGATTATTGCCTAGTAAGATGGAAAACACTGATGCAATTGTCAACTTGTACTTTTTTTTCATATGCTGAAGAGAAAGTTATTGTAGCATAAGATGACAATGATTGGCATCCTAATTCTCAAATTGCATGAAGGCATGAAAAGAGCATGTTGATTCATGAATCAAGAACAGAACATGTCATTTCTCCAATTTTCAGAGCTACCAGAATGAAAGAAGACAGGAGGACAATGGGGGAATGACAGCAAAGGAAAATTAATCTACATATTATAACCACTACACTTGTGTATCTTACATCCTTTGGCCACCACCAACAACTACAGATATGAACAGATGAAGGAAAATTACGACTGCAATCATTCACTTTTTCCATCAGTTTTTCTGCTTGTACACCGTTCATTCTAGATATACAGATTTGAGCTGAAAGGGGACTGAAAGATAATGAAACAGACTCTATATTTGAACAAATGCAAGCTACAAATTTCCTGGACCCAAACAGTAAAATGTGCTACTTGCTATCTACACGCATAACATCCTTTTTTGAAACTCCCTGCTTCCTATCTTAAGGTAGTAAAACATAAAAATGGAAAGGAACAAACTAAAAATATTTTACTTTCAGAGCTCTGGCAGATTATTCATTAGCCAGCTATTTAACAATCTTTTCCCTAAGTTCCCTTCTGTAAAATTTTGTTCATGTTGAATAATCTGAAGGCACTCTTGGGCATGCCAGAGTATATTACCTGTATAGCAAATGTGCCAACTCCTCCTGAAGCTCCTAATATTAATACTCTGTAAGAGAAAAAAATATATATATATATTAAATAGAATATATGGAAGATAGTCATTATCCCATATTGTGTTAAATTAAGAGACAAAAAAAGCCTCACCATAAATAAGTTTGTTTTATTAAAATAACATAAGCCCTTTCTTTAGAAGAAAGGTCAGTTTCACAGATTTAAAAAAGACAGTGTAAAATGCCACTGTGGCATTCATCATTGTGGGAACTGATAAACAAGAAAGGAGTTCACTACCAAACTATTAGTGAGTTCCTTTTAACTGTATGAAATAAACTCACAATAACTTACTAAACAAATTAAATATCCAAGAATAAAAATAAATACAACTTTAGTGTTGGGAGAACATTACCTCCAGCTGTCCAACCACTGTTCTTAAATTTCCTCCAGATATTTTATTAAATAGCTTAATCTCAAGAAGGAAAGTAGTAAGAAAGCCCTGCAACTGAAGCTACAAACAATCCAACAAGTTTGGACCCATTAGCTAATTCCAGGACAAAAAGGAATATACAGGATGAAGTCTTGGCATAGCCCTGTGCAGCATTGCATTTCACAGAACTTCAGTTTTCCAGCAGAATTTCAGTATCTTCAAAAGCAGGTGGTGTTCCTGTTTTAAATCTCACTGGGCTGGATGATGAAGGAAGTTGCTTTTACAGTGCAAAGCCTGACAGCCTGGTTTCTCAGTTTACAAAAACTCTTTAAAGCAACTTCAGCGACTTGGCTTTGGTCACAGTATTCACTTTAAAACGTTTCCTCTTTTGTAACTGATTGGGCTCTGTTCCCTCCTATTTCACTGGTTTAAATGGCAAAATTTAGATTACAAATTCAAATTGCAAAGAAATCTCAATGCCTGTTCACTCTGCCAAAATCTACTTATGCTCAGAACCATATTTCTAACAAAAGATGTCTAAAGCAACATTCATATCTAGTATTATCCTACCAAAAGCACTACAGAATCCTACACTGTCAATACCGAGTTAAGCCCATCTATCCTTACAAAGGACAGTCATGACAAAATTCCTCCAAAAAGTCAAATTCTACTCCATTCCATTACTAGAAAAGTGATAAATTATCAAACAATCTTTCCAATTTTCCTCCTTGCTTAAATTTTGGAGAAAGATGAAATTTACAGATATACATTTTATTCAACAATTTATGCCACATTTCTGGTTTGGGGGAGCTGCTTTGTTAGAGCTGCTTTTTTATTTTCCCTTACGCAATAAAAGCCCCTGAGATTCTTGCAGGAGAAACATGCTCCGAATTCCTTTTGCTCCTATGCTACGTGCACTACCATCTGCCAAAACTTCTGATTCAAGCTCTCTCCACACAATGCGAGTGGAAGAAAGCTCTGCTTTAGAGACAAACTATTTCCACTGCAGAGGCAGCCTCATCACGGAGCCATCTGCCTCCTCCCAGGCCAAATGAGTCAGGACTCACTGGTGCCTACAGCCCTTGCACCCTCCCAAGGGACACAGCTGCCCGCAGAGCACAGCTCCCACATACATAAAAATAAAGCATTTGTTTGATGGTAAGAGAGGTAACTTGCCAAATCCCCCTTGATGACATCAACAATGTCTTCTTTTTATTCTTGCTTTATTAAGAAATGTTTACCCTGTCAAAAAGTGTTACGGCCAACATTCACTTTCCACTTCTCGATAGATAAAATGATGAATTAAAGCAGAGTCTTTTTGAAAATACTTTCTCTGGGTATCACTTAAATTTTCATTGTAATAACATCAACCAAAAGAAGTGCAATAGCTTTCAGTAAAAGAATCCTAATGTATTTCTTCCTGGCATTCTTATATGTATTAACGGTCCACTCAATATTTTTATATAAAAATACAGGAATTTACTCATTATTAATGCAAAACATGTTAACTTTTCAAACTGCTTAATTTTTTTTAGTTGTTCTTTTTGTGACTACAACAAGCAAGACACTTAAGCCAGCTATTATCCAAGGAGAACATCCTTTTGCTGACAGAGGATCCTCACAAATACGAGAAGCCCCGAGAGCCACCAACAGAGAGCTTCTCAGCAGCCCACTCAGTACAAACACCTTGAACAAGAACATTCACTTTTAGCTTGTGCAGAAATACTGACATAAGTGGCAGCAATACAGAATAAAAGCTAGGGAATGACTAGAGCTGTAGTCAAGTAGAAGGCATCATGAACAACTTGAAGACACTTCAGGTAACTATGGGGTCAGGAAACTTGCAGAAACAGCATCTGACTGTACGTGCTAATGCAGGGGACATTTCTGTCAGATCAGAACACAGTCAGGTGTCGGACTCGTGGGGAGTATTTCTGCTTAGCCCACCCTTCCACCTTAAAGAGGCAAAGAAAGCAATACACACCAATGCAAAAATCTTGCTGTGTCTAAGATGTCTTAGCACTGCAATAAAGCATCATTGAAGTAGTTTTCATCAAGGAATACAGATGCTCTCTCAAAAATAAGAGACAAGGGTACATACACCTTTCTACATAGTTATATACATACACCTATGGGAGACAAAAAGACCACAAAATCACATATAGGGGTAGCTTCTTACCAATTAGATACTAAATTATTTCAAGAAATTACAAAACCACTATGTACATTCTTGCTCTATGAGATTACTGTCTTGGAAGAGTAAGGTAAAGGTCATAAAACAGTCTTGCCCAGACTCGCTTCAGTGCATTACATACGTATATGTAAACACCTCCACATCACAGAATCACAGAATCTTTAAGGTTGGAAGGGACCTCTAGAGATCATCTAGTCCAACCTTCCTGCTCAAGCAGG